>JAWPHD010010320.1:0-94923 GCA_037043455.1 Cyrtodaria siliqua
TATACAGCAGACTCTGATTGTGAGGCCGAAGCTCCGATTTTCCGTGTCAGGGCGATCAAGGTGGATGAAAGATATAAAAAGACTGCAACAATTTGATGGCCCCTCTGAATAACTATGGCAGCCACTTTACAGTGTCAGCACGCTGACTAAAACTTGTAATGTGTTTCAGCATTCTGCATTTTCGTAAAACTACGAATCGGGATGGATTACTTCAATTTTTTAGATGTTATTTGTCACCATCAGTATACAGTCATAAATACATAGATGCACTGGAAGAGGAGTTGTGCCACGCTTCATGTCTGTATAATTTTTAAAATATATCTTGTCATTTTGTCATTTTCAATTAAATAAAAAAAAAGAGTGCAGTTGACACAGTAATGTGGTGGGGAGGATGACTTTCATTGGACTTTTATACAGGAAGGTTAATTCATCTTTATTCAAGTACATGTTGACTCATTCACAGTGATCGTGTTATTTTATTAAGTATTTGCTACGTTGCTTGTGAATAAAAAACAAAGGGGGCCAATAATGCACTTAACAGTCAGTAAAAAATGAATCAACTTTACATGTATGTGCAAAAAGGCCTGTCCTTCACAAACTTACTATTTAAAGTATTTCGGTTAACACAATATTTATAAAAGCTTCACTGTTTTGATGTTTGAATGTATAACAAACTATATGACATTTAATCATATCTACAGCTATTTAAATATGTACACTGGGTTTGTGCCATATCTGGTACATATACATGTAGTTTGGCACATGTGTTGTTTTGGATCATCATTTATATTTTCGAGTGAGGTGGGGAGATGTTCTAGGTCTATGTCGCTGTGTAAGGAGGATACTGAAGTGGTTCTTCTAGTTTTCACACACCTCTGTCTATATATTTGTCATTCGTGTCGTCGATGAATTAAGTTTGAATTGTCATTCAAGGTTCGTCCAATGGTATTGTAGTTTACATACTGGAACGCTTATACAAGTTAATATGCAACAGAATGCAAAGGAAAATAATATTGTCGTCATCACCGGAGTTGCCGATTTATTTTTTTTTCTTCGGAGATTTGAGCCGGCCCAAACCTCACTTGAAACGGTCATTTTGGTCGGCGGCCGGCTCTTATTGAAAACCCTATCATTGTTTGTACTTTTTCTCTGACGATTGGCTTTTTCAAGCGCGCTGTCGGACAAGTTGAAAAGTTGTCGGAAAATTCAAATTTTCCCCCAATAATAAATCACCACATGTGCACTCATGGTTTTTGGATTCTACGCGGAGAAACTCGGAGTGCAAGTGACTCGACAATGGCATACTTTAGGCGCGTGGTTTAACCGAGTCCAAACACTCACTCCGCGTAGATCCGTGCGGCACTCGATACGACCAAACTCAGCGAAGCAAGTAATGTGTGGGTTTAAATGCTGAACCGTTGATATCCCGACTATGAAGGCTATATATAATCCCACGGTATATCTGGCGTCTTCAGCAAGACGGTCCTTGACCTTTTTAATATTTTTAGAGTTTATCACTGCGTTTCTCCGACCCGATTTTGCCATATCTTCAACTGAATTCTGTCCAAGTTTAATATTTTTAATCCACCTGCAGACTGTCATATATGACACTTGATTATCTCCATAAGCACTACATTCCAAGTCTATGGAGTGTTTGAAAATAACTCTTGCATTTCCACACTATTTTCCGCTTGTTTTCCTACCATGATTTAGCCCAGTGTAAATTGATGTGTATTTTTAAATTTAAAATAAACATATAGACAACTCGCACGGGAAAATAAATTATGATATCCATTGAAATGGGAGGTATTGAAGCGTATAATAGTGTATAATGCACGTGATTCACATGTATATTTGAAATTGTATATATGTGTTAACATTACATAATGAACGGCCCTCGTACACTACTCTGTAATTTTATACTACTTTTACTAGGTACCTGTACATTTCCTGATGTTAATCTTGGCTATTAAATATATAGTATACAATAATTTCCTAAATGTCCGCATATATGTGGTCTTTGCTGTCACATTTTCTCCCTTGATGTGGCTACATGATGAATAATGTGTGTGCACGTATAGAGGCAATAGCTGCAGGTGATTTATGTCAACAGCTAAACATGCTACCCCACCCAGACCAGATTTTAGAATTTTTTAACATGGCTGTATACGGGGGCAGAATTATATAATTGCTTGTGTATTTGTTTTTTATATTGATAGATATTTTTCAATTTGTATATTGTTGAATATTGGCCCTTCCCCTAGAAAAACAGTGAGACTACCTTTTTCCGCTCTTTGGCTGACAAAATTCCCCTAACAATTTTTTAAATATTTTTTTTGCTTTTAATAACATTATTTCCCCCTTTATGTTTGGGATACATTTATAGAAGACTAAAAATGTACCTCTTTTGCATATTTGCACACCCAAATCGTCAACTTCTGCCTAATACACTATTACCCTATATCTTGAAGTCGCAGTATTTTTTCCCCTTTAACTCGAAAATCGCCTGGGCCTCTTCCCCTATTTCCGAAAAAAATGCTGTTAATTGGTGTTGAGGGAAACCTTGTTTTTCTGGAAATATTGATATTATTTAATCCCTAGGGTTATGAAAATTAACGCTACCTTGCTTGTCCATGACTGCTACACCAAGTAACTTTTACGATAAATCTGTTCAAAATTTAAATAGAAACTGGGGAGTCATGTTTTTATTTGTCAGTTTTGAATCCTGAAAATAGTATCAACAATCCAAGCGTTGTCTAATCCTTAGCCCGCTATTAATGTATAATGGACTGTCCTTTATTTAAATTTAGACCATTCCATATATGTTACAAAGTGGTGTTTTGGAGAAACGACTGATGAGTAGCCGGACATTGTAAACCCTGACCTGGGTTTACAATGGACGCAAAGGCTATTGTAGTCGACCTTAGCAGGCTAAGGGTTAAACTTGAAAGGGTATGTTTTAATTTATGACATATCAGGAAAAATAAAGTTAAGCCTCCGTCTCAAGTTACAGGACTTCAGTTATTTCAAACGAGGATGTTCATGGAATCCAAAAATAGGTTTCTTATAAAGTGGTTTTCCTGCGGTTTCATGTCTTTAAAATAGATTTTAAATACTTTTGTAGTTTTCATATAATTGGGTATTCATATAATAATTATGACGTGACTATCAATATCAGATACTGATCATACCGTAGTTTCTGTTTCAGCCAAAATGCCCTGTCTGATTGGAAAAACGGATTTAAGAATATACCTAATGTTTACTTCTTTCTCAGTAATCAAATGACTACTGTTATGATGTAGGTAAGCCATGATAGGACATCATTTAAAAAAAGCGAAATCAAATGTTGTTTTTTTGACAGTTTCGCAATATTGATAGATATATCACACTGGCTCATATTTCAGGCCTCCCATATATCATACTCTGCCTAATTCCTACTCTAGCCCAAATCATTATTACTGGTGATAATACAAACACTTGTACCACTCACTCCCCAACCTTGTTAGCTCCTATAAATGTATCTTCATTAAAGCATGATTCCTCCTATCAGTTGGTTTAATTTGGGAGCATGTAGTTGGCAGAGAGGTCTAACTATGGTGGTTATTGTGCCAAGCCTACAGCGGTGCACTTGTTTACATGCATGTTTGAATGTAGATAACTGAACTACAAGTTACATCTATTGTCAAAATGTACACCTGCATGGCTAAATACACTTCAAGGTTTATTGGGATATAGTCCTTATGACTTGATTGTTATCAGACCAAATGAAATGGGTTTTATCCTCCCATTAAAACCGTTCATATTAGTTCTCTAGGTATATTGGAATAGCACCTCAGAGAAGATGAGATGAAGGGGGAAGTTGTCCATTATGACGGATTGTTATCAGACCAAATGAAATGGGGTTAAACATCCCATTCAAACCGTTCATATTAGTTCGCTAGGTATATTGGAATAGCGACCTCAGAGGAAGATGAGAGGAAGGGTGAAGTTGTCCATTATGACGGATTGTTATCAGACCAAATGAAATGGGGTTTAACATCCCATTCAAACCGTTCATATCACTTTGCTAGGTATATTGGAATAGCGACCTCAGAGGAAGATGAGAGGAAGGGTGAAGTTGTCCATTATGACGGATTGTTATCAGACCAAATGAAATGGGGTTTAACATCCCATTCAAACCGTTCATATCACTTTGCTAGGTATATTGGAATAGCACCTCAGAGGAAGATGAGATGCAGGGTGAAGTTGTCCATCAGACATGTCTGCCAGGGAATGAAACCATCTGTAAAATGCAAGGCGTAACCCACAGAGTTCTGAGGTGCTGTCGCAGAATAAATCCGATCATACAATTTTTAAAATGCATGGCTTCCAGCAAAGAAATAAATACGAAACAATAAATAGAACCCACACAAATAAACCAAGAACACCCACCCACTCATCCACTTCAAGTTAGTTTCAAAATGCGCTGTGCTAGGGAAAACACATACTGCATACAAATGTAGGTTCCAGTGAGTCCCAGGAATATGTTGGCCTAAGAGCAATCTAAGGTTGAAGCCTTGGTGTGTGGCTCCCGTAAACACGGTTTCCATTATGTATGACATACCTACGTAACCGTATTTTCCCTAATAGTAGCACCTGCCCTAATCAATTGTATCCAAAAATCCAAAGAAAAAAATCTGAATTCCAATAATATTTGATGTTTTGTAAAAAAAATAATATATTTTTTATATAATTATGTCTTTTAATTTATATTTTTTATATAATTATGTCTTTTAATTTATAGGAGCACCCACTTTTCATTTTGCATACTGCCTGGGTGTTACTATTATGCGGAAATACGGTAGGCATGAAAAAATGTTCTCCATCCGCTCAAGTAAAATAATACCTGAGTTTGAACTGTTATCTCCTGTAAAACTCTTTACCACACCAGTCAGGAATGTTTACCATGCAGCATATCTGTGAACTTCCATTTCATCTATGCAAAAAAATAAAGCATGCTTCTGACTGAATTCATTGCTAATTAATTACATGTTTTGAAGAGTGATGTTTTTTTAGGTTAATGGTTATGCTTTTAATTACTGATTGGTGTAAAATAGCATAACAAGACAAAACAAAATAATTGAAAATATTAAGTGGCAATTCACACACAGAGCAGAGGAAAAAGCAGTTTACATATAGCTATTTGTATATAAATGGCTTTTTCCCCCCCTTCTTACTTTCTCAACATTGTTATGTTTGGATACATTTATAGAAGACTGTTTATTGGACAACGCTCCTATAAGGATGAAGTTTACCAGCAGACATATAGCAACCTCGGAGGGAGATGATATAAGGATGAACATTGTTATCTTTGCAGTGCTCACGCTACCATACGCCATGGTCGCCATTTGCTATTATTTTATAATACTGTCGATTATTTTAAAGAAATGTCGACAAGAAATGGCGATTATTTTATTTTAATATTTTTTTATTTATTTTTTATTTTTTATACATTTTTCGTATAATGATCTGTTTGACACCCCAAGTAATAAATGACCGCAATAAACATTACATAATCCGTTCACACCCACCGTGATGTCGCCACGCGCTTATCAATTACCGCTTGTAAAAGTTGTTAATTCCCTTAATTGGCACTTCGTTGTCGGATAATTGGCATTGTTGATACACGCAAACATGTGATTAATGGACCGAATAGCCAATCAGATATGCCGTTATTTGTTATCTTTCGGGCGATTGACCAATCAGACAATCCGTTACGCATCCAACAGTAGGTACAGTTTTTTGTTTGTTTTTCTGTACACAAATTACGAAGAGATGAAATTAATTTGTGCATGCACTATTATGAACATAGTCGCTACTTTCATCTGCATTAAAAGCTATCCCATCATGATCCTGATAGGTAGCAAACTCCCATATGTATTGTGAACTGTGAAAACACTTGCAATAAAGTAATTAAAACATTGAAACAATAAGAAGTTTGAATATTGTGCCTGGCTTCGTGTCGGCAGTTTCAATTTGTCACAACTTTGAAATCGACAATTAATGACATAAAACTACATTGTCCTACTATTAGGGTTGTGTTTTCTTTCCCCTTTGATAAGAAAGACCATTTTTGGCATTCAAAACACATTAATGCATGAAAAAAGTTCGTAATTGATGGTATTTCGATTGAATGTTTTGAAATTTTCGGGCCGTGAAAGTGCGGTGTCATAGTACTTCGGATGGTACATAATTTCGGATTTTTTTTTTTTGATTATTTTTACATAATCGAATGAGAAAAACTGTCCTTTACAAATACATGTTGGTGGAAAGAAAAACGATATATAGATGACAGATACATAAAGTATATTTCTATTCATTATTTAATCCATCATTCTTTGTTTTATCAATGTGTAAGGAGTTCCTGGAATCCTACTTTTAAATTTTAAATTCTAGTCTAGGCTCCTACTTCTTTCACTTAGAGAAAGTGGTGACAAAAAGAAAAATATAGCCAGAGGAGGCCCTGATAGTCTAATAAAATCTGATTGAAAATTTGGCTCTTACGACTGACCAAATTTTCTTACGCATTAAAGTTGGCTATTATTTTCTTAACTAAAAAATGTGTGGCTATTAATTTAAAATGGCCAGTGTGAGCACTGTCTTTGAGATACATTTATAGAAGACCATTTATCGGAAAAGTACCTTTTTGCATATTTGCTCACTGAAATCTTCATTTCTGCCTAATACACTGTTCCCCCTATTATGATGTATCACACTGTTTTCTTCCACTTTTATCTCAAAATCTCGTGTGATTCCCGGGTGCCCCCGTTTGGTCACGGGGCAAAGAATAGGGCCACTGCAGATCCCTTTGGAGGGGTAGGCAGAGGGGTAGAATCCCCCCAAATTCATGTTCATTTTATCATTTTTTGTTCATGTTCATTAAAGGTCTTCATCATGATCCCTGCATTGTTTCAGGTGCTATCTCGCTCGCATCAAAAGAGCAGTGGCAGAAAAACAAACGTGGCTCCAGCGTAAATGGAGTTTCTACGATAGAATTTGCAGCAACTCTGCAGTTCAGAGTGAGAAGGTTCTAGTCCCATTTTCCATATTTTATCTCGATGTACATGGAAGATGAGCCTGGCATGTTCATGCCTGTTAGGCGCCATATAACCTTTTCATGTGTTGGTGTGCCTTAAAACCCAATTCAATTCAATGGTTGCCGGGGTAGAATACAACCACTGCATATCCCACCCCACTTCATGTTCATTTTTTTTATCATGCTCATTCAAGGTCTTCTTCATGACACCACATATGCAAATGTGGAAACACGGCTGCATCCTAAATGGAGTGTTGCAGCAACTCTGCAGGTTAGAAGGGTCTATGCCCATTCTCCATGTTTTATCTAGATGTAAATGGGGGATGAGCCTGGCATGCAGTGCTCACGCTGCCATACGACATGGGCGCCATTTACGATTATTTTATGAAAATTGCGATTATTTCTACTAAATGGCGACCACAAATGGCGATTATTTTATTTAAAAACATAAAAAAAAAATACTGCCTATATTACCCATTGTAAAACGGACTACCAGTAGATCAGGCCATAATTATCCAGATGACCCTAATAAACATCCTCTAATTCCCCATGTCACCCGTGAAGTCGTTAGCCAATTAGTGTTGTTAATTTGCTAATTGCATATCACACCTAATTACACACAGCTGATGTTGTGACAGCCATTGAAAGATCTAATTATAACTGCAGCCAATCAGATTTTTTCTTATTTATTGTTCAGTACTATCAACCAATCAATGAATCCTTTGCAAGTTCTACTTTCAGTTTGAGAAGATCGTGTCATGTGACAATTTTATCTTTGTTTTCCTTTAGTTACCTTTCAATTAAAATTAAAAGTCAAACATTAGTGATTGAATTATTGTTAAAATATTTCTATTGATAAAAAGAAGCTCAATTTTGTAATTCAAAACACTTTTTTAATTGCACAAAAGAAGGTCACGTGACCAAAACAGACTTTCAAAATGGCGGTCGACAGATTTTAAATATATAAACAAACACGTTTTTTGCTGCTGGTAAGTGTTTTACAGGTAATAAAACATTGTGCGTGAATTGATTCATGTGTTGAAAGAAATTATCTCTAACTACACACAATTTGCAGCAGGAGTTTCTCCCTAAATATGAGGTTTTACAATTTAATTGTAAGAAACGTGTCCCATTCAGAGTCAATTGTTTAAGGCGATTACCTTTTCAACTAAGTCACTGTAACATAGACATTCCCTAATTTTTAATAAAATATAAAATAATTGTTGAAATGGAAGAAGTAAATCTTGTTGTGGTCTATTTGTTATAATATATAGGAAATAGGTTGCCTGGAGGTTGGGTGGGGAAGAGTATAGAAACAGTTTGACATGAGCTGGTCCATGTTGCGACTGATCTAATTTTATTACGCATTAAAGTTGGCTATTATTTTCTTAACTAAAAAATGTGTGGCTATTAATTCAAAATGGCCAGTGTGAGAACTGGGCATGTCCATCACTGTTTGGTGCTATATAACCTTTCTTGTGTTGGTGCATCATAAAACCCCAATTCAATTCAATGTACCACTGAGGACTGTAATGATTTCTTATCGTATTGAGTTTTCACATGGTAATTTAAAATTTGTCTAAATGTCTCACATTTTAATCCTATACACACACGCTACCTCTCTGGAATTGTCTCAAAAGTATTTCAAGCTTTCACATGTAAAACCCCAATAGTATTACGGTATTGAACTCAGTCGACCAAAATACATCCTAGTTGAAGTGCTTGCTATCAGAACACACTCATACTTTGATCCTGTTTGTCTAAGCTGAAAGCAAACAGTGTGAATAGGAAATAATAAAGCTAGAACCAATTTGAATGTCAATAGCCAACAGAAAAACGAGGTTTCATTCAATTTTCCTGGATTAATTTTTAGCTCTACTGATCAGAGATCAGCAGAGCTTATGCCGTGGTGCGGTGTCCGTCGTCCGTCCGTCTGTCTGTCTGTCTGTCTGTCCGTCCGTTAACTTTTTTTTTGTAGCGACTACTCCTCTGAAACTACTGAATGGATTTTCATGAAACTTTACAGAAATGTTGCCCATGAAGTCTAGTTGATCCTAGCAAAAATTCATGAAGATGTGAAATCCAAGATGGCCGCCAAATCTAAAAATAGGTTTTTAGCTCTACTGATCAGAGATCAGCAGAGCTTATGCCGTGGTGCGGCGTCCGTCCGTAAACTTTTATTTGTAGCGACAACTCCTCTAAAACTACTGGTAGGATATTCATGAAACTTTACAGAAATGTTGCCCATGAAGTCTAGTTGATCCTAGCAAAAATTCATGTAGATGTGAAATCCAAGATGGCCGCCAAATCTAAAAATAGGTTTTTAAAAAACAAGTTTGTAGCGACTACTTCTTGAAAACTCTAAGGGATATTGCTATGGGACTTTTTCTAAAATGATCAGCATGACATGATGTTGGTCCTTGTAGAATATCGTTTTGATTCGACGTTAAACATGGCTGCCAGCGGCCATCTTTGTTAACATAGAGTTATATAATGAAAACTTGTAGCGACTACTCCTCTGAAACTACTCGACGGATTTTCATGAAACTTCACAGGAATGTTGCTCTTTATGTCTAATTAATCCTAGCAAAATTTCAGGTCGGCCGGAAATTCAAGATGGCCGCCACAGCTAAAAATAGATTTAAAAAAAATAAGTTTGTAGCGACTACTTCTTGAAAACTATAAGTGATATTGATATGGGACTTTTTGTAAAATGATCAGCATGACATGATGGTTATTCAAGTCGAACATTATTTTGAGTTTGTAGCGACTACTTCTTGAAAACTATAAGTAATATTGATATGGCACTTTTTCTAAAATGATCAGCATGACATGATGGTTATTAAAGTCGAACATTATTTTGAGTTTGTAGCGACTACTTCTTGAAAACTATAAGTAATATTGATATGGCACTTTTTCTAAAATGATCAGCATGACATGATAGTTATTCAAGTCGAACATTATTTTGATTCGACGTTAAACATGGCTGCCAGTGGCCATGTTTGTTTACATAGAGTTATATTATGATAACTTGTAGCGACTACTCCTCTGAAAATACTTGACGGATTTTCATGAAACTTCACACGAATGTTGCTCTTGATGTCTAATTGATCTTAGCAAAATTTCAGGTCGGCCGGAAATTCAAGATGGCCGCCATGGCTAAAAATAGATTTTTAAAAAATAAGTTTGTAGCGACTACTTCTTGAAAACTATAAGAGATATTGATATGGGACTTTTTCTAAAGTGATCAGCATGACATGATGGTTATCCGAGTCAAACATTATTTTGATTCAATGTTAAACATGGCTGTCAGTGGCCATCTTTGTTTACATAGAGTTATAAAATGAAAACTTGTAGCGACTACTCCTCTGAAACTACTGGACGGATTTTCATGAAACTTCACAGGAATGTTGCTCTTGATGTCTTATTGATCCTAGCAAAATTTCAGGTCGGCCGAAAATTAGGTCGGCCGGAAATTCAAGATGGCCACCACGGCTAAAAATAGATTTTCAAAAAAACAGTTTGTAGCGACTACTTCCTGAAATCAAAATCAATCAGTAGAGCTTCAAGGTCATTGACCTCTTGTTAAAAAACAAGTTTGTAGCGACTACTTCTTGAAAACTCTAAGGGATATTGCTATGGGACTTTTTCTAAAATGATCAGCATGACATGATGTTGGTCCTTGTCGAAAATTGTTTTGATTTGACGTTAAACATGGCTGCCAGCGGCCATCTTTTTTTACATAGTTATATAATGAAAACTTGTAGCGACTACTCCTCTGAAACTACTTGACGGATTTTCATGAAACTTCACAGGAATGTTGCTCTTGATGCCTAATTGATCCTAGCAAAATTTCAGGTCGGCCGGAAATTCAAGATGGCCGCCATGGCTAAAAATAGATTTTTAAAAAACAAGTTTGTAGCGACTACTTCTTGAAAACTATAAGAGATATTGATATGGGACTTTTTCTAAAATGATCAGCATGACATGATGGTTATCCGAGTCGAACATTATTTTGATTCGACGTTAAACATGGCTGCCAGTGGCCATCTTTGTTTACATAGAGTTATATATTGAAAACTTGTAGCGACTACTCGTCTGAAACTACTTGACGGATTTTCATGAAACTTCACAGGAATGTTGCTCTTGATGTCTCATTGATCCTAGCAAAATTTCAGATCGGCCAGAAATTCAAGATGGCCGCCACAGCTAAAAATAGATTTGAAAAAAATAAGTTTGTAGCGACTACTTCTTGAAAACTATAAGTGATATTGATATGGGACTTTTTCTAAAATGATCAGCATGACATGATGGTTATCCGAGTCGAACATTATTTTGATTCAATGTTAAACATGGCTGTCAGCGGCCATCTTTGTTTACATAAGAGTTATATAATGAAAACTTGTAGCGACTACTCCTCTGAAACTACTTGACGGATTTTCATGAAACTTCACAGGAATGTTGCTCTTGATGTCTAATTGATCCTAGCAAAATTTCAGGTCGGCCGGAAATTCAAGATGGTCGCCACTGCTAAAAATAGATTTTCAAAAAACAAGTTTGTAGCGACTTCTTCCTGAAAACAAAATCAATCAGTAGAGCTTCAAGGTCATTGACCTCTTGTTAAATTTCAGCCTGACTTCAAAGACTGGCATTAAATAACAAATAAAGAAGCATTTATCAACATTTATAATCTCAACTTCTCTGTGTTACTAAATAACAGTTTCTACAAATAAGGTATTCTATTTCACATAAACAGCAGTTTGTAAACTCGTTCAATTGTAGCGGATTTAACATACTGAACCTGGATTCAGAATCGCGTATCAGCTACCCACTCGAGAACATGTTTGGAGTGTTATGGCTACAATTCTATTGCAATACCATTATCTCAACTAGTCTTTATAGATTGTTTAGGTACAATTTTAGACGATTTTGTGTCACCGTTCGACGATTATGTTTAAAAGAGAGCCAATGGTTGTAGGGTCGTCCAATGTAATTATTTTGTACACATGGGTAATTCTGAATTAATATACGGAGTCTTATCAACGTATAGTCACGCAGGGTGGGTGTTAGCGCAGAATTCATGTAAACTTGTACTGAATCATTCACACATAGTATTATAATGTTTTGTGTTAAGTGACGGTTGTTGCAAAAATGTAGACAAAGGCTTGGCTAGTATTGATAAGGGTATTGGGTACATGTACTTCTAACATTGTGTCAGTATACTTCCATCGCACCCCTAAGTCGAGCCTTCACCCTTACCTGGACAATTTAAAATATTTTATTTTCGGACCTTATGTCCCTCTACATCACCCATTGTTGATTGCCTAATTTATTATAGAACTATGGCCCTTTGTTTGACTTAGGAGGGCTGGCGTGGCGCAGTCGGTATCGCGGCGGATTTGTAACCGGAGGCCCCGGGTTCAATCCTCCGTGGTGCCACTGAGTTCCGTTGGTGTGTTCTTGGGCAAGACACTTTCCCTCAGCCTCGTCCGTCGGATGGGGACGTAAACCGGGCGGTCCCGTGTATCGGTCTATCCTCCGAGCACGTAAAAGAACCATAGGAATCTATTCGATAATAAGAGTAGAGCAGGTTCCCAGATTCCTATGTATCCTTCCCCTCTCTCTGGGGCGGCTCTAAATAACCTATACTGTGTTGATGAGCCGTTCAACAACATTCAATTCAATTGTTTGACTTAGAATTTTCATCCCTTGTGTATTTTTGGCTATTTGTATAGCCGTTATCAGTTTAATAAGACTATATTCGCAATGCCAAAACATATATTTTTTTCCGAGTTTGAAGACAAAATTCTCAATTGAAAGAAAAAAATATAATGGAAAAAAAAAAGGAAAAAATAATTAGTGTCACAAGTACTGAAGAAAACACTTTTATATGCCTCTGTTGACATTACTGTAAACAGTATTAAAGATAATTATTAAATGAATATTGTATTTTTTCCCAAATTTATGAAAAATTGCGCGAAAATTCCCAATTGCTATATGGGGCGAAAATTCCCAATTGCTATATGGGTTGTGTTCCCAAAGTATAGAAAAAACACTGATCACTTTAGATTGTTGTTTTTACTGAAAGTTTTGGACAAAAATGTAAAAAGCTTGTTATTTTATTTCTTTTAGTTCATGTTAAACAATGCGGTTGTTGTGTTCCCTTTTCGAAGAAAAATGCGATACATAGGTAGGGATTACTTTGTCATCCGTCAATCCATCACGAAAACTTAACGTTGGCTATAACTTTCTCATTTCTTGATATTTCTTCATCAAACTTCCAATATATACTGATGATGACAACTGTACTTGACTATACTAAAATATAACGGTCAAGGTCACACTGAAGGTTATTATATGGGTTAAATATTCATTTTTTCCTTCACGAAAATTTAAAGTTGGCTATAACTTTCTCATTTCTTGATATCATCAAACTTTCAATATATACTCATCATGACAACATCCACATGATCATACTAAAATATAAAGGTAATATGTCAAGGTCATTTATCTATGTCCAAAAAAAAACTTGTTATACTGACAAAGCGCTGACAGGCGACACACATGTTCCACGGAACACCCGGTTATCATTAGAGCTGCCAAACATTGAGCTCTGAATGTCATTGTCTGTTGTGAGCAGAAGTGGGCTTTCTTAAACCAGCTTCCCACCACAAACCACCCTCCCAACACCCACACCCCAAATAAAAGGGTTGTTAAGGTTCAGGAAACTCATTTTGTGTTGGCCTTAGGCCAAAAAAAAAAAAAGGTGTGTTTCCTATTGCATGCTCTTAAAAAAATAGGGTCGGTAGGTAGGCATTATTATTTTTATTTTTTTTGGAGCAAGATATTGTAAGACTCTACATGTATTTATCTCATAAACCCCATACAAGTTGATGATACAGCTGAAAGTTTCTCTGTGATGTCAGTTTACCTCGATATATCATTATTGTGATAAATCATTGTTCAGAACAATTTTTTTTTTTTTCATAAAAAGTTTTAGGGTCATCCCCTTAAAAATAGGGTCGGTGGGCCACCGGAAAAACAGGTATTTTTTTTTTGGCCTTATTAACTCATATCCTGCACCAAAACAGACAGGGACTTACCCCTTAGTGTTTCACACACTAGGTTTTTTCTCCTGTTGAATTTATACTTTTATAACGGTCATTTCCTTATCACTGTTGGGTCATGGTTTCACAAGCCATTGTTCAGTTGTACTTCACACTCCTGAAACAATGGTTTTCTTCTCATGGTTGCTATGGAACATGACCGTTGCAAGTTTGCAAAATGACATCATTCACATGAGTTCACTTAAAATTGTCAGTGCAGGTTCTGAGATCTTGGATCTGTCCATCAGGAAAAAGATTGACACTTATATTTTTGGAAAGGATGACTATATCTATATATATATATAAGGGTGAAAAATACATACCATCATGTACAAACTACAAAATACCTGTGCCAAAATACCTTTCAAAAAGCACTGGATCCCCGAGGGGATACGAAAATGTTGGAATAAATTAATAGATGGGGAAAAAACATTTATACAGTGCTACAGTTTATAAAATCCCAAGCGCTTTCGGCTTACGCCTTCATCCGGGGTACACAAATACGGAACAAAAAACAGTAAATAAAATACACGGCAGTTTAAGTAAAACTCTTTAAAAAAACAACATCGTTTGGCATTGTTGCAGAAACTGGTTACTTTGAACAGACACTCTGGAGCCAAATGTGATACTAATAAAAGAACATATCTGGTTGGACGAGGGTAAAACTGTACCCTGACATTTAGTTATGAAGAGAGAGTAAAAATGTGAAAAAGATAAAACAAACCCTACCCCAAAACCTAAAATCGAATGTTTTTTCCCCTATACAGAACAATAAAAGTTTAGCATAACTTTTCAGGGACATAAATTTACCATGAACATTGATATAATTATTTGAAACTTTGAAATGTTTGGCAAGGATGTGCTTTTCAGAAATTGTATATTCTAAGCAAAGTATCAGAATTCCCTCCCTATAAACAAAAACAACTTATTGTGTCATATAAAACGTATTACTTTGAACAAATTTATTTTTTTGCATTGACAAGAATTGCCTAAGACAAATAGTTATGGCTTTCAGAAATTTTGATTGTCCGATCGGACAACCAAAGTGGGAACACGTGGTTGTCCTGTTCGTTAAATTAGTTGTCCTGGACAACCACTAAATTCGCAGACTGCAGCAGTGCTGTACACGTAGCTTGAATAACACCATTTTATAGCCCAAATATAGCTCTACATAAACCACACCAAGTAGGATGTTCAGGGTCTTCCACAGAAATTATTTCAGGGATAGAGGAAATAATAAATTTGAATGCCATGGGGTGGGTGTGCGAGGGAGTTGTTTTGTTATATATGATTGTTTTGCACATTACATCTTTTGGATCTGAAGAAATGGCTTTTTTTTTGTGGAAGAATTCTCTTCGATCATTGTACATCATATATTAAATAGTAATATATCTTGCATAAATGACATGCCACTTTAAAAGTTATCAAACATTATGCCTGTCTTGGCAATATTTCAGTTTTTGGGGGAAGATTTAGTTTTGCCTGGAGCAGTACAAGATACCAGATAACACTTCAAACTCAAACATTCCATCTATTTGGTGACCTTTCAAACATCATAGTTGAAAGGGCCTTTTGATGTTTCTCATGTTTATCTGCTGCTTGTAGGTCAGATGTTATTTAATATGACCTTTAATTTCCACATGCAAATATGTTGTTGTGCTGTGTCATAAATATCAAATTTCGATTACATTTTATATAAATTAGATGTATAAAAAAGGTTGATGAAAAAGTTTTAAAAGATGTCTGGGTTATCAACAGCTGATTATAAATACATGGGTATAAAAGTACCTTGGATCTGGCCAAAGAAAAAATGCTGGCGTTTCCGCTAACCAACTGACCCTTAATTTTAGCCTCTAACCTTAAGTTTTTCATGGCAAAAGTTAGAAAGCACCATTATAGTCTATACAGCCTATTAACATTTTTTGAACATAAAAAAACACACAAATTCCTAGTACTTGTACTGTACACCTAATAGCTTGGCCATGTCATGGATAACAAATTTCGCCTCATCTTACTCAGATTACTATCAAGTTAAATATTTGTGTATAAAACACTTTTCATACCCAGCTTCATTGTGGGTTTAGGCCAAACAAAAAAATACCTGTGTTTCCGGTGGCCCTACTGACCCTATTTTTAAGGGGCCGACCCTAAAACTTTTTATGAAAAAAACCCATTTGTTCTGAACAATGATTTATCACAATATATCGAGGTAAACTGACATCACAGAGCAACTTTCAGCTGTATCAATTTGATAAATACATGTAGAATCTCACAATATCGTTCTCCAAAAAAAAAAAATGCCTACCTACCGACCCTATTTTTTTAGAGCATGCAGTAGGATACACACCTATTTTTTTTGTTTCGTCTTAAAGGGACACATGGCAGTCTTAAATTCTTTACAACTCTATTTGTTTTCATAACTAATAACATAATTATTGATAAGTATTTGAACAGTTACACAAGTGCATTGTGCATATTGCTAAATCTTGATTAAGGTTCAACCAAACTCAGGTGGAATAACAAAGAAAATAACTCCCAAATTTTGTTTATTATATCCAAGCAGATTTAATGTTGATATTGGATTAATACATGTTAGGCGGTGGGTCCTTTTAAAACTATATATATATAAATTATATTATATATAGTTTAACTGTAAGAAGCTCCTTAACTTACCTTTCTGCTCCACTCAAGTTTGATATAACTGCCTTCTTCAATTTTAAATGGAATGTCAAGTACATATATCAAAAACTTGGAATTCATTACCTACCTGGGCTAACAAAGCATCACAAAAATGGGCTACAACACAGTATGAGGTGGGAGATTTTAATGAACAGTATTGTAAGACTGTATAATTTTATGACAAGTAGTGACCTTGTAGGATACAGGTCGCTTCAGGCCTATATTTACAAGCCCAGTAATCGACGTCATCAGCAGGTGCAGGAGATGATCATCCGTAACGAAAATTTGTCTCGACTCTGTAAGAAAACACATGCATTTCAGCTCTAATTAACAGTCCATAAAGATATAATTATGCCTAAAGTATCACAATCAATGGTAAAAAGACTCGGTTAATATTCACTTCTGCTAATACTTAGCGAATTGAGAGCAGAATCAAAGAACGTTATTTTAGCGAGATGATTCTCAGCGGAGTTTTTTCATTTTTAATTTTCTTTGATTCTGCTCTCAATTCGCAAAGTATTAGCAGAAGTGAATATTAACCGAGTCTTTTTACCATTGATTGTGATACTTTAGGCATAATTATATCTTTATGGACTGAGAATTAGAGCTGAAATGCGTGTGTTTACTTACCGAGTCGCCACTTACATTTGCATTGTTTACATTCAAACTCTCGTTGTCGTGTGATGTTCCCTATTTGGAAACAACCCCGCCCCACTTACACACCTGACGCTTTTCTGTTAACGTTGTCTATTTATGTCAGATGTGGGCGGGTTTAAGATTCCAGATATGGAATACGTGTCAGCGTGAGATATGTCGAAATGTAAATGTTTGCTTAAAAAACCTCTTTGGTGAGTTTTATACATGCACGCATGGTATTTAAGGTTTAATCTATTGAAATACGGCAGTTGTTTATGCAGGCATTGCTTGATTTCCTCAGAAACCTCTCTTGATGGGGTTGACCCTGATACCTAAGAATTCTATAAAGGGTGGCATCATAGCTCTATCAGGGCCGTAGCTCTATAGGGAATTTTAGCCTGCTTTTACAGGAAAGGGAAAAAAAAATTGTGGCCATAATTTTGATTAAAATCATTGTTTTAAATAGTCTACATGTTTTATTTGTATTAAATACAGTTCGTACTCAATATTTTACGTACCAGAATTTTTTTTTTTTTATATATATATTTTTTTCCAGCGGGGAATTTTGAGTCTAAAATGGGGGGGGGGGGGGGTGAAACATACTTGTTGGAGTGGGGAGTACGTCCGGTTACCGGACGCAAAATCGGCAGATCGACAGCCCTGTCTATGGTATAGGTACACACCGTAAGAGCTACATTGATACTTACTCATGAACACAGAACTTTAATTGTTGATTTGTCAAAACTGTTTGATTGAATTCTATGGTTAATGGCTCACCAGCACATTTATTAGAGTTCCATGACAAAAATCAGTGGCACCTTTGAGGCTTCAACCTGGGACCTCTGGTATTTAAGACCATCATGCTCTCCACTGGGCCACCACCCTTTTATTAGATAATGTATGCTTAAGTATAGCAGAATTATCGAAACAAAAACTCAAAATTATTGAAATTCTTTATTTTCAGAAAAACAGCAGGAACTTTTGGGATTTATGGGGATCTGATCAGGAAAACACGGCTCCTGCAGCTGCAAGTGATGATTTTATTTTAGAGGTAAGTGAAAGCCATGTAATAAGACGATCCTAGGGAGACAAATATGTAGCTGTATTACTAAAGCAAACTATAAATAAATAAATGTATTCATAATTGAGTTATCTCTTTTGAAATTGTCAGACCCATCTAACCATGGACAATGACGACTGATGATGAATTTATAGAGAGATTATGATTTTAGAAGTGAGAACAAATTTGCGTACTTTGCTGGGCTCTTCATTGGACCAATTTTTTTTTAGCCATTTTGGCTAAACCACCTCAATTTTCTTTAGCCAATTGAATTTTTGTTAAGCCATTTTTGGCTAAGCTTTTTTAGCCACTTTAGCAAAATTTAATACAATTTCCGATTAAATATTTGTATAACTTTCTTATCATTAATATATATGTATATATTAAACCAAGCTGAATGATATTTTCTTTGACTTGCTGATTACGACATGATGTATGTTATACATGGAAACAGGATAATTAATGCACATCAATTAATATAGTTATATTCCCTATAGCACAGGTTTCACAAATACCATTCAAAAATAGGTCAAATAAGATTCTTTTGTTACCGTACAGTGTTTTTTTATGCCTAATTTGGGGCCGTTATTGGCCCCATTCATGATGCCGCTATTTTTCACAATGGCACAGGCACAGGCTGCATTCACAAAACACATAAAAAAAACACTGCCGTATTTACTGGCGTAAACCACGCACGCGCAGAAACGGGGCACCCCGACTTTGGACCCGAAATCCCGTAAACCGCGCATATAAAACCTGTGTTTTCAATTTCAAAACAGAAGGCAGCCATTCTGAAGCATTGACCAAAGGACAACTGTAAAACGAAATCTGATTGGCTAAAACTAGCTTCTTGTTTAGACGGTGTTTTGTACTCGAGTTTAAAATAAAAACAACTTTGAGTTGAAAAATCGAGTGTGACGTGTTCTTCACTCCGTTTTGTAAATAAAAGAAAAAAAGAAAAGAAAAATGAAGTCTTGATGTAAATGGAGAGGGAGCTTTCCTTTTTATGACATGTGACATTTTTATGTTGGTGCGTCATGAAACCATTCAATCAATCAATCAAGCAAGCAACCAAGCATGTAAATTTACCCATGATGGAAAAACGGATGACACAGCAATCATTCTGTTTTTTGTGGCCTTGCAGACAAATCTAAATAAATGGCTTCAATGCGCGAAAACAGATGACATGTTGTTTACATATACGTATCATGGGCTACTTTCTGTTTTTAATAACTGGGTTACAAAGTCATTATTTTAGCTAAAAGGGTATAAATCTTTGTATGAGAAAGATTAATTATTACCATTTTGATAAGGGTTAGACATCTTGTTTACACGCTGTTTTGTGTTGTTGTTGTTATTTAAAAATGCAAAATTTTTTCGGCGAGCTTTTTTCTAATCTTCTTCCAGTATAGACGCACCAAGTGAGTTGCAGTTAGACGTCGTCATGAAAATAAGCCTTGTGTAATATAAAGCACAAAGGTCGTAACACAGTCTATAGATTTTAGCTCTTCTGTAAACACCGAGAACCCCTCAAGGATTTTCCGGAAAAACATGGCCGCGACCTCGCACTTTTTCCTTTTGTCACTTTCGCAAATACCAGCCGTCAGTTTACATGGGTCAAAATGACTTTCGCCAAATTGACGAAAGCACTTGACAAAAGTTTCTCCATTTGCAATTTGGTTTCGCCTATGGCGAGTGGCGAAGACAAATGAAGAGCCCAGCTTTGTTTGGTGTTTAACATTAAACATCATTTTCCAGCACATTTTAGCCTATGTATGACAATAGATCTTTCACCCACATATGGCTTTAAGAACCATTACTGTATACGTCCTACCACTGAGGCCAACCACCCACATATGGCTTTAAGAACCATTACTGTATACGTCCTACCATTGAGGCCAACCACCCACATATTCCTGGCTTTAAGACCCAGTACTGTATACGTCCTACCACTGAGGCCAACCACCCACATATTCCTGGCTTTAAGACCCAGTACTGTATACATCCTACCATTGAGGCCAACCACCCACATATTCCTGGCTTTAAGAACCAGTACTGTATACGTCCTACCATTGAGGCCAACCACCCACATATTCCTGGCTTTAAGACCCAGTACTGTATACGTCCTACCATTGAGGCCAACCACCCACATTTTCCTGGCTTTAAAAACCAGTACTGTATACGTCCTACCATTGAGGCCAACCACCCACATATTCCTGGCTTTAAGAACCAGTACTGTATACGTCCTACCATTGAGGCCAACCACCCACATATTCCTGGCTTTACGAACCTGTACTGTATACATCCTACCATTGAGGCCAACCACCCACATATTCCTGGCTTTAAGACCCAGTACTGTATACGTCCTACCATTGAGGCCAACCACCCACATATTCCTGGCTTTAAGACCCAGTACTGTATACGTCCTACCATTGAGGCCAACCACCCACATATTCCTGGCTTTAAGAACCATTACTGTATACGTCCTACCATTGAGGCCAACCACCCACATATTCCTGGCTTTAAGAACCATTACTGTATACGTCCTACCATTGAGGCCAACCACCCACATATTCCTGGCTTTAAGAACCATTACTGTATACGTCCTACCATTGAGACCAACCACCCACATATTCCTGGCTTTAAGAACCATTACTGTATACGTCCTACCATTGAGGCCAACCACCCACATATTCCTGGCTTTAAGACCCAGTACTGTATACGTCCTACCATTGAGGCCAACCACCCACATATTCCTGGCTTTAAGAACCATTACTGTATACATCCTACCATTGAGACCAACCACCCACATATTCCTGGCTTTAAGAACCAGTACTGTATACGTCCTACCATTCGTCTGGAATTGGATTCGAACCAGTGTATGAGGCAGAAATTCAAGAACTGGGTGTACAAATATGCAAACAGGGTGTGCAAAATAATTTGCTAACACATTATGCGCCAATTCGCGACAAGTGAGTGTCTCTGGGGTAATTTATTTTCACTGAAAAAGGTGCATTTTAGATCATTTTTCTTCTATAAATGTATACAAAACAATACAATATTGAGTAGTAAGAGTTTGGAAGTGTTGTTTAAAAAAAAAAAAAAAAAAAAATTGACTCCTGCAAATATTGGTCGCAATTTTAAAAAACGGCCGTGCAAAAGACGGCTGCACGGTTGGCTGGCTAATACACCGATTCAAACCCACATTGGTGAGAGGCAAGAAGGTTTTAAATGCAGGTTTGTCTTCATCCTCTTGACCATAGTCTTAGAAGCACTCACTTTGGTTGCAAATAGTCGTAGTTATACTAATATTCATGTCAGGAAGTTGCGAACCCAGCCAAAAAAACAGGCATGCAAGCATCAAGGGATGATTTCATGTGTGTTTTCTGTGTACTATAAGAATATTAATTAAATGATTTTAACATTGGCTGTCTGGGCTTTTTTCCCTTTATAAACAGAGATCGAAATCGGCCTATTCCCCTAGCAAAATAGCCTAACTCGGGGTGAAAAGAAAGGAAAAACACTTTTTGGGGTAAACATTTCCTCTTACTTTTATTATGTTATGTTTTGGATACATTTATTGAAGAAACTTTTATCTAAAATTTACCTTTTTCGACTAAAATACTCCAAAGTAATATTTGCACATTCAAGTTTTTCCCCCCCTATATCTTGAAAAATCACACTATTTTTTCTCTTTATTTCAAAAATCAAGCTGTTTTCCCTTATTGAAAGGCTTGGGCCTCTTCCCCTATTTCCGAAAAAAAAAGCCCTGGCTCTGGTCGGACAAGTAGAAAAGTTGTCGGAAAATTCAGAATTTTTTTATTCCCAATAAATCAACACAAGACTGGTGTGCACTCATGGTTAATTTGGTTCTACGCAGAGTCACTTGGAGTGTTTGATCTTTTGGTGATTCGAGTAAAGTGTGGGTTTTGCGTGAGCTGTACTGCACATTTGAATGAAAATATTTTTTTCTTAAATTTGTTTTCCCCAAAACGACGAAAATCACGCTATTTTTTTAGTCTTGCGCTTCTTTTTCCCAAAATCAGCAGGCCTAGGCCTTTTTCCAGTTTCCTTGAAAAAAAGCCCTGGGGCTGCCAGTAGGGAAACAGCAAACCAACAATTTCTGTGGTTGCCGGGTGTATACATACATTTGACTTGATGTATCTCTAGGATGGTGGCAGTGGGATGGACACCAGTGACAATATGAATACACATGGAGATGATGAAGATTTTGATGTTGATGTCGGATCAGGCGATGACAAGATTTCCACTAATAAAAGCGACAGTCACAGTCATGGTGTCGATGATAAAACGACTAACCATGGCAATGTAGATGAAGAGGATGATGATGATTATGATGATTATGATGAAGAAAAAAAGAAGGGACCCTCTGATGATGAAGATTTGTTTGATGGAAGTGGTGGTAGTGGCGACTACCCTGTTGTCGAGGAACCTATAGGTAATTATATTTATTCATGGCCCGTCAAAATTGGTAGGGTCTAAATTATAAATATGTGTGTTTCTGGTTTCACCCTGTCAAAAAGTTAGGGTAGGTAGGTAGGTAGGAAAAAGTTTTTTTTTTAGATATTGTTTTTATATATATTGTTTGCATATATTATGCCATTTTTGTACTAAGGCAACTTTTTGATAACCTTTGCAATCCAGATAAGATGCTTAACAACTCTGGCTAATAAAATTATCATTTGAATAAAAATCTAGGGTCGGCGGTGATAAAGTAGGGTCGGTCGGGAAACCTGAAACACACATTTTTTTTTTTTAGGCCTAGGTGCTATACTGTTTTTGCCTTGTCCATCTGTCACTTTTGCTCGTATTCTCAAAATGCTTTCACATATTACATTAATATTTTATTTGTTTTTCAAAAACATTCCGTATACTTCTGCTCATCAGCGACCACAAAGTCACGGTCACAAACTTGGAAGATTTACGTTCAGGTCTGCTTTCAGTAAAAAGTCATATTTTGGTTCCTATTCGGGGGGAGTGGGGGCACCATTTCTAGTTAATAGTGGTGGTAGTGGCTATTACCCAGTCACGAAACAATCTTATTGTTCAGGCACTATCATATACTTACTGTTTTGGGCGCTTGTTACAGCCAAAGATATTTTGGGCTTTTCAGACAAAATTCAAATGGTAGCTGAATAAGTTGTATATCATTAAAACAGACATTTTCATTGGTAAATGAAAATACATTTCTTTTCAAAATCAGTTCAGAAAAAAAAAATCACATGCGTAAGTTGTTTTTGATAGGGCATTTTCAATGCAAAATCCTGCTGCATGAAAAATTCGATTTTTTTTTTTTTAGAATTGTTACCCCAAAATGTCTTGAATGTGTTGGATAAATGTAAATTAAGACACTGAAAGTTTTATAGCAAAATATTAGGGCTAAGGCCATCAATAAAAAATTGTTTGTTTGCTGTGCTCCTACCCAGAATTTTGAGGGTGGTTAGGTAGGTAGGGATTATTATTATTATTTTTTTTACATCAAAAGCTTATCCAATCTACAACACTATAAAGGCCCTAGTACAATGTTAGGGCATAGGTTATTAAAACTAAACACAATGACTTGCACATAATTATTTTATTCATGTGTATTTAAAGGGACACTGTCCGTAACTTTTAGCTTATAAAACACACACTAATTATGTTCGCAAACATTACACACTAAACATTATTGAATATTTACTAATTAAAAGCAAGATTGTTTAACGGAATTCAATCGCGGTACAAAAAAAAGTAAATCCGCTTTGTGCGTTTGAACTCGCAGCCCAAACTAAAATTTCGCTCACCGTAATAATAGTGTGCGTGAGCGTAAAGTGGTCCGCAACGCTCCCAACTGAGCTAAGCGGGCTATACATATTTCGCAATACATACTGTGGTCATAACATAATGCGCTAATGGAAGTCACGTGATCGCGGAAAAGGTAAATATTGTGGGTCCCACTTTATTTACATATTATAATTAAAACTTATTTTTTTCAAACTCACGAATGTATTCCTACATACTTCTTAGGGTCTATCCTCATGTTTTCATGTATACATTTCACTGAATAAAAGTCAGCCAGTTATTTGGTTATGCTCAATATCTGCTTACTTACGGACAGTGTCCCTTTAAGGTAGGAAAAAGTTTTATTTTTAGATATTTTTTTTATATATATTGTTCGCATATATTATGCCATTTTTGTACTAAGGCAACTTTTTGATAACCTTTGCAATCCAGATTAGATGCTTAACAACTCTGGCTTTTTTTTTTTATTTAATTTTTTTTTTCGACCCGAGGTCATTAAAAAATTTTGAGTCGCGGCCGAATCGGGTGAGTCGGTCGGAGCACGGCAAACAAACATATTTTTATTGATGGCCTAACTGAAGTTATTTGAGATTTCTTAAATTTCTGCTGCCCCAGCAACAAGGAGTTTACATGGGAAAAGCCCCATCTAAAAAGCATTTTGGCTGTAAAATATGTATTTCTCAATTTTCGAAAGTAAGATATTTTTATTTATCACTAAAAATTTCAGTTCCAGTGATGTATAGTTCATTTACATTTTATTAAAATTGCACATGTAATTGCTGAAAAAACTTTGGTTGAAACAAGTGTCCTCAACAGTAATTATGAGTTGCATGAATGTTTGTAATTTAAAACCGATTGAAATTCATAAATTTCTCTTAAGATGGATTTTAAATATTCCACTAGCCAGGGAAGGTTGCACATTTTGGTAAGTTGGCAGCTGTATTCCAAAATGCTGATTTCTTCAACCAGAAACGAGTTGTGTTCAAACCAATGTCCTTTGCAGTATTAGGCAGAAATCCAAGAACTGGGTGTGCAAATATGCAAACAGGGTGTGCAGAATAATTTGCTAACAGGCATTACGCGCCAATTCACGCCAAGTGTGTGTCTCAGGGGGTAATTTATTTTCACAGATAAAGCTGAAAAAGGTGCATTTTAGATCATCTTTCTTCTATAAATGTACACAAAACATAAAAATATTGAGAAAGTAAGAGTTTAAGTAAGAGTTTGGAAGTGTTATTTAGCAAAAAAAACCCTTTTTTTTACCCCACCCACTCCTCCAAATATTGGTTGCGATTTTAACGGCCGTGCAAAAGACGGCTGCACGGTTGGCTGGCTAATACTGTGGTCCTTTGGGTACATCCCTGCAACAAACACAGGTGGCCTCGGTAGGTCAATGTATAAGGTCTTGCCCTTCAGAGCTACAGACCTCCGACCCACTTGGGTTCGCTTCCTGGCGTAAAAACTCATCTCCCTCAGAGGATGCTGTCCCAGTAGAACCTATTATGAATATTTAACATGATATAAAACCAATTTTTTCTGCAACAAAACGAGGGATTACCATAAAAGGTTCTAGTTTTGATGATAATTATCTATACATGATTTATTACAGAGCTGCTAGTTTTGACATTTATAAATATAAACACCTCTATTTCTTTTCATCTTGGATATTGATTTTAGCAGAATAATGGTATATTTATGCTCTAAAAACAATTTATTGAATTTCTCCTTAACTCTGAGCAGAGCGGTATCCATAAATGCTATCTGCTGAGCACCACCACTACACTGAGGAACGCTGACACTGTACAATTACTGCTTTTTCCATGTATTCTGAGAAATTATAGGCATTTGGAAAAGAAAAAATATCAAGAGAAACTTCGACAAATTGGGAATTCTGCATAGTCTTATAGAAATTTGAATAGACAGGGTCTTCCACAGGGCATTTAAGAGCATCTTCGCCTTACCCTTAATTCTAAAATATAATTTCCCCCTATACTTTAACCCGCTAAGCACGACTATAATAACCTTTGCGTCCATTGTAAACCCAGATCAGCCTGCGAGTAACTCTTAGTCACATAAACGGAACGATCTTAATTCAAAGAAAGAACAGTCCATTATATATATTTAGCGGGTTAAGGGTTAATATCTTCATATAATTTGTTCTATCTAAATGAAGGATCAATGACAGGAGACTTCATTATAATGTTTTCTTCAGTATATGACAACAGTGAAGGTAGGGATGGTATACCTAATCATTGTTTTTTCTGTGTTTTTTTTGTGAAGCTGCTGTTAGCAGTATGAACATGATGAAACAGGTGTTTTATATCACCTTTTGTCTGGTAATCTCCATCGTCATCGTTTCCAAGGTGTCGTTTGAGCGGTAGAAGAATAAGACCAATGTGGTTCCTGTGTGTCGTATCAGGCGACTAAATGGAGTGATAAAAGGGAATGGCGCAGCAAAGCCGAACAATCTTTATTATTGAGTGTTCTGAAAAACTCCGAAAAGGGTGAAAGAACTATTAATGATGATAAACAAAGAAGAGTTTTCAAAATATGACCTTTTAAAAGGTTGCTCTAAATGCCAGTTTGAGAATTATGACACAATAGTGTTGTTGTTTTCTGTTTGATAGCCAGTGTTTGGTCATAAACATGTCTTTTTTCCCCCACTTGTTCAGATAACGATTCCAATTAAAGACATTTTACAATTTAGAAGCTCAAAAAAAACGAAAGCTGGGTCTTCCACAGGCCATTTAAGAGCATATTCCCCCTAACCATTCTAAAATCTAATTTCCCCCTACTCCTTAATTGACCCCCTATCCTTTAATCTCTCTGCCCTATCCCTTAAAAACAGCAATAAACCTGCAAAATGCATTATGCTTCTCTATAAATAGCTCATTGTAGGCTATAATTCTTAACAATCCTTTCATTTACAGTTGAAATATACTTCAGATTGCATATAAATAAATCATGATCCCTAAAAATATTGGTCACTCGAGGGTAACACCCTCGCACACCCACCCCATGATATTTAAATTTAATTTCCCCTATCTGTGGAAGATCCTGTAAAGGCTGATGCCAGTGTCTCCTAGAAAAAACAATTTACAGTGGCATTCTGTTACTTTGTCTTCTTCCATGTTAATTCATTGAGCTATCTCTCTTTTAAAAGTGCCAATTGGTGTCCTTCCGGTAGAGGTTACCATGTCGCCGACAGCCGCACAACAGCCAAAATCCCCATGTCAGAACCTGCGTAATTCGGCGCTATCCGTTGCACAGTTTGTGCCCGAGTGCAACGGTGATGGCTCCTTCAAGAAACAGCAGTGTACAGTCGACAGGAAGGAGAAGTACTGCTGGTGTGTGAATCCTAATGGTGTGGAGATTTCTGGTACCAGACTGAAGGACCCGCCAACCCCAGATGCCTGTGATTTTGGTATGTTGATGTCAATGGGTGAAAGATACACTATTGTAACAATAAATATAGATTTGAATTGAATTTTATAGTTGCACCGACAGCTAAGGTCATATGACGACTTCCCAGCTTTTACTGGCGGAGGATAATCCCAGGTGTCCCTCCGGGCAATTTTCATGCACGGGCGGGCACCTGGTTAGAACCACCGATGTTCCGCAAGCCAGCTGAAAAGCTTTCTCACATAAAGATTCCTGGTCACCTGAGAGCTCGAACCCACAGCGGTGAGGAGGAAGTGACTATAAATCAAAAACAAGACAATATTTTCACATTGAGCCCTCGATGTGAAAGATGATTACACAGTTATTACTAAGGCACATAAGAACCACAGAAAACTGATGACTAGGGCATTGTTCTCAGATTCCTGTGATGTAACAGTATCCATCCCCAGTCTGTGAGATGGCTAGAAATAAGAATGTGTCGAAGAGCCTTTAATTCATACTAAATAAATGATAAAGGACCCAAATTCTAAAAAAGAACCCTATTCACATTATATTTGGTTTGTGCAAGACATGGCCAATGTTGAGTTATATATATATATATATATATGATGTGTATTTCAAATTGACAGGTACAGATCTAACCACGTGCGTATTTCAACTCGTGCAGCACAGCCAGGGAATGCTGGGCACATACAAGCCCAAGTGTACACTTGAGGGCCAGTACGAGTCAGTTCAGTGTCAAGGCTCAGAATGCTGGTGTGTCGATGAGAACGGCAACGAGATGCTTGGCTCCTTTAAAACAAAGCCAGAGCTGCCTGATTGTGCACCCAGTAAGTGAAAGATGCCACCGTTTTTTTTTACCAAGTAATGGTCTAAAAACTTTCTGACATGCTATTGTAACTACAGTATTTTTTTCTTCTTCTAAGTCCTTAAAGGGAATGTAGCGACTCAGCCAAACCATCTTTATTATTGAGAGTTTTGAAATACTTGAAAAAGGGTGAACGAATTATCAAAATCGGATAATAAACTAAAAAGATATGATCATTTGAAGTTTCTGTTGAAACGGATATGGAAGCGGCCATTGAGAGCTATGACATCACGGTTCTAAATGACCATATATGGAATATTTATAAATATGAAAATTTACTGATTTATAGGGAAAAAATGACAGCAACTGTATGAAAAATATGTAATACTTAATGGCAATACTGATTTATATCACCAGTAAAAAACGACTAGTAGAAATCACTTGCCGTTAGCAGTCTTAAAAAAAAAGTTTTGCTGCCACTCTATCCACCATAACATAACATTAATGCAATGTTGAAGACCAGTTTTTGTCTCGTCTTAAAGAAAATGTTGAGACATAGGTATACAGCGATGTTACAGCTTTTCAACCAGTCACCCGATTATTCATTGGATAAGTTGCAGCAAACCGTATTATTTTAAACCGTATTATTTTAAAACATGCTTTGAATCTAGAAGTAACCATAGCCATTTTGCCATTCTCTTAGTGGTCAAAGGATATCTAAGCTATTACTAATCAACATTTAGTTAGTAAATGATTTTGTTTTACCTTTTCCTATAGAGACGACAATGGCACCAAAGGAAACAGAGAAGCCAAAAGTGCCCGTGGCTGTTATACCGGACTCGAATGGTGGATATACAGTAAAAAATCCGGATCCAAAGAAGGATGAGGACTCTAATGTTATTGTCAATACTATAAATACAGGTAAACTCGACTTTTGTTTGCTCAGCTAGTTGTGTCGCCTGTGTAGCATGGCATACACTTAGGGATCACTTTGTCCGTCGTCTGTCATTTGTCCGGCCATCCATCCCATTTCCTGTCCGCTCAATAACTCGAAAACAACTTACAAGACTGCAATCAAATTTCACACAATGATAGATGGCAATGAGAGGATGTGCAGAGAGCAAGAACCAGAACTACCTTAATTTAAATAAGAGTTATTACCCTTTGTAATTTTATACTATAATTCATGTCTGCTCCATAACTCGAAAACTATTTATATGACTGCAATGAAATTTCACACAATGCTAGAGTGCAATAAGAGGACGTGCAGAGTGCAAGAACCATAACTCTGCCTTCATTTAAATTAAGAGTTATTGCCCTTTGTAAATTTATACCTGCAATTTGTGTCTTTTAAATAAAGGGAAAACTACTAATTTCACGCAATGATAGAGGGCAATAAGAGGATGTGCAGAGGACAAGAACCATAACTATATTTTTATTTAAATTAGGTTATTGCCCTTTGTTATATTATACAAGTTTATTATTCTTGTCGGGTGCATAGCTTAAAAGCTACTAATGGACTGCAATGAAACTTTGCACAAAGATAGAGGGCAATACGAGGAATTGCAGAGTGCAGTAACATTATCAGATTGAAATTAAGAGTTACTGCCTTTTGTAGTGTTCTACTTATATTGTTTTTGTTTATTTTACTTTCTGCTTTATGTGCACTGATAAAACTTCCTTTAAACAAAGCGATCATGGGTTCTGCTGCGGCGAGGGATATGGCTGTCTCTCCGACTGCTTTTTGTTGCAATACAAGCAGTTTTTTTTTTATCAAATCTATGTAAATTCAACAACAACAACAAAAAATCATTGTTGTTGATGATTCGGAGGCTTAATCACTGTCACGAGTGAGTGGCATTGTGGTTGATCCTGATTTAGAATTTTTGAACATTTTCCTGATCCCACAACCACTCTGCCAATAAAACATGAGAAGCTTAAGTGTTCCACTTAACAGTTGAGTTTGGTATAACACTCTTATAGTCTGTAATACACACTCATCTTTTACAATGCACTTGAACATCCCGGATGCAGGATCATGAATGGATCATGGTGGTTATTATTAGTAACAAACAAAAAGGCCTTCAAAACAGTAAATTATTATTATCTACACTAGATTGGGCAACACTCTGGCGAGTTGCATGTAGGCGTGTGATTCATGCTGTCCTCACTATTTCTGATGTGCCCGAAGAGATTTAGACTTGAACAAGGTTCATACAGCCTTAAAAAGTCCTTAAATTTCAGAAGTAGCCTTTAAAAGTCCTTAAATCCACTCCAACCTTAAAAAGTCCTTAAATTCTGACAAAATATCATTAAAGGTCCTTGAATTTCATTTCAATCGATTAATTATACAAGAGGAATAATATCTGACGTAGTTTAAAAAACCCATGGAGAATGATTTTAATACTGTTATCGGGCTTGACGTTCAGCATGTGAAAAGATTGTTACCAGGTGTCGGTATAATGCGACTGGGTGGGGTATTACGTCATGTTTAAGGCATGGTTTTCCAGTGTTGCAGCACTATAAAGCTGTGCATTGGCTCACTGTTACAAGAAGACACCCTGATAATATAACTTCAAAGCAGTATTATACCCCATACATAACATACATATTTTCGTACGATGACACGCTTAATATGTATAATAGGTTAACGTATAATTGTTGTCATTAATAACAGGTGGTAAAGACAACAAGGACGAAACAGAGAAAGAAGAGGAGGAGACGAACAAGATAAATGACGACAGCCATTTATTTGCACCGGCTGAGCAATTGCGAGAGCCTATTCTGGCGCAGCCAGGACTTCTGGCAGGTAAGTTATCATGACATAGTGATCCTCAGTTATATTTCTCTTCTATGATAAAACACAACAACATTTCTGTTTAGGGCTGTTCCATTAAAACATACATAGGACCCCAGGGAGGTACTTTTGAAATTGAACACCTAGATATAAAATTTAGTTTAAAGAACCAATTTTTTTGGAAAATAGCCTTCACTCATAAATGTTCAATATTAAATTGCCTTCCTGGGGTTCCGGGTATGTTTTAATGGAATAGCCCTTGTCTAGGGTTCTACATTTATAATGATAAAATAAACAAGTTGCCAATTTTGCTTGCACCTCAAAGTATACAAAGCTATAAAAGAGAGTCTATTAAAATAGCCTCAGTAGGTTAGGCCTTGGCTTTAGAGTTTCAGAGCTTTTTCCAGCGTGGGTTTGCCCCCACTGACGGAGGCATGTCTGATTGGAAACTTCATTCATCATTTCTGACATCTTCCTCTGATGTTGCTGTCTCAATTTAACCTGATATGATGTGTTAATTGAAAGTAAACTCCCATTTCATTTACATAAAAGGGTAAAGAATAACTTTCTGATGGGTGAAGTAGGGACAATAATACAGGGATGCTTGTACCTTGTACGGTATGTTGTGTTCTCATGCAGCATTTTAAACAAATCATTTCTAAAAGGTTATTTTAGGGCTATTCCATTAAAATGTACATGGTACCCCAGGAAGGCTATTTTGAAAATGCAAAATTAGAGTTTAAAGAACAAAAATTTTGAAAAGCAGGGTTCACCCGTCAATGTTTATTAAATTGCCTTCCTGGGGTCCTAGGTATGTTTATTTGACCAGATTCTCCTCGCAAATAAAAAAACATGGTTGAATAAATTGTCTTCTTGTTTTTTACAGCCATAATCGGCGGTGCAGTTGTTGGACTTCTATGCATGGTTTTACTGGTAATGTTTATTGTGTATCGAATGAGGAAGAAGGATGAGGGAAGTTATCCACTGGACGAGCAGAAATACCAGAATTACTCGTACGCAAAAGCACCCGATAAGGAGTTCTACGCCTGAGAAATGTGTTTTAAACTTTAGACATTATGTACTGTAAACTGTGGGCATCCTCACTCTCAAACGTAAGCATTTCGTCAGCGTGTGATACAATGTTTTACAATGGTTATATATTTGATACATGACAGACTTTACACCATTAAGTCTGTCTGGCCAGTCGTGATAGGGAGCCTCGTAATCTTGACATGCCTTAAAGTGAAAATGATACACACGTGTGTATCTGTAAATCCATTACTGTGATGTTTTAAAACGTGTTTTTATACATTCTTGTACACAGTGGGCATTCTATTAAATGGTGAATCGGGCTTCAAATGCTGTACAAAGAGCTACGTAAAATTATGGATATCGTAAAAATACGGTATTATTTATGTATAGACAGTAGCTACCTCGAGGCCCTCTTATGAAATACTTACATTTGAGACTGTCCTACTCTACATGCGTGAACAAATTATAAATTACCAGAGACCAGCAGATAGCTGTAAGAGTACCCTACTAGAGTGCCAGTATATATTTCATTCATGCGCCTGACGTTAATGCGTAAGTCGTGCTATCCAGTGTGCATGGGTGTGGTAAATTTTCGAATGTATAAGAAAATAAAATGCACGTGCGCAAGAATTTTGTATTATATATGGACACTCGTTTTGTTATACCTCAGTGTGAATAGAGACCAGGGGACATAACTGCGACATAAAATAAACTCAGAAATTACAATGTGCTTCATGCTGGTGAAGTATGGGAAAATTAAGATCAGGAAGCGAATCCTGGTGAGCATCGACAATTCAGTAAGAATCTCATTGGGTGAATAAAAATCGGTCAAAATTCGTTACAGTAACGTTTGATTTAATCCAAATACAGAGCATGTGTATGAACTTTGTGTTTCAAAAAAACAACATGCATACACAATGTTTTCGATTTCGTTCTTTACATTTGAAATTCTTTTTATCGATAAAAAAATTCATGAAACAAGAATACGTATGATTGATCATCTGTGGTGTGGTATATGGCTTTCATGTTGTAATAGTCACCTGGTCTTTATCTAGAGTAAATGTAAACATTTATTTGTAATTGTATCATCATGTGGAATCATGCAATTATGTGACATCCTGTGGACTTCTCCAAAATTAGACACATTCCAGACATGTTCAGGCAGGTCAAGGTCGCATCTGTTGTCATGGTGATCATTGATTCTGTTGCCTTGGAGTCGTGGGGTTCTGTTTACAAAACAATACCTGCTGACCTTCTTCTTCTTCTTCCAGTACTGTACTGGGTTCCTCTGGAACATCCTCGCACAATGCTCCAAACGAATACATGTCGAGTGGACAGCAGGTGGCGAGCTTTTTGAACATTATGGTTATGTAAAAAATGACCATGTTTCATGGTGCCAAGGTCCTTTACAGATTGCACATTTATGACTATGTTTTGGTGCTATATGTGATACAAAATGTTCATACAGAGTTTTATTCATCAGCATGACAACAATGTGACCTTGACCTTTAAGTCACATGACAACACAATGTGACCTGAATGAATTTAGAACTGACTTTTTGCTACTGCGTAATCATTGTTACTATTTTTAGATTTTGTTGAATGGACTTGTATACTGTATACATGTATTTACGACATCAGATAGTTGAAAGGTCAAACGTGCGGAGTGCCTTCCCTTTTTCTTGTGCACTATGTTCTTTTAACCTTTCAAACCTTCAAGATGCTTTTATCCAGCACATTTTTGTATTCCGAGGTCTTTTAAAGTCCCAAAATAGCATCCCACCTTATACAGGGAGTCCTTGTTGATGTAAACATTGATTTTGTTTATTTGTGCAGATGTGGTGTATTGGAATAAAATAGGAACATTTTTGGTGAATTATTTCGATTGCACAGAATTCCTAGCTACAGCAGAGCCGGTTTAGAAAGTGAAAACCTTTTCTGCGAGTCTTTTATGGTCGCTTAGGACAGGTAGTCTTAAGGTGGAGAGTTTGTGTTTTGTAGCAAATTGTACCAAGACTTGGGTCTGATGTGATGGGTAGTCCCAAAAGTTTGTAACGTATAGTGTTTTTACTACCTCTTACATAACTTTCTGGCAATGACTTGCAGCCAGATTGGACACGTTTGCTTAAAATTTGTAAAATTGAAATATTTTGACCACTCTTCCGATTTTTTTTTAGTACAGTGTGGTCGAAATCTTTTATGAAAACAAAAGCATTAGTTAGATTATTAATGCGAACGAGTAAAAGAGGTCCACTCAATTGTAAAGTTTGTTTAAGATGTTTATTTATTTCGTCCCTTTATGTGCTTACAAAAAAGTTTCTGTTGCCTTGTAGAAAATTTAATTATAACTTTGAAGAACTAAAACCTAACCAAAATTCACCATTGAACTTCTATGTTGGATTTAAATAGTAAAGGTTGCATGGCAACAGCATAACATTCGCAGGGCTACCATTTGACATTATTTCGTTACAAATAGTTAAAAGGCCTTAACAGATTTAAATCGACGACACGAGAAAGGTGACACAATGGCTGTCATTGTGGTACATTTTGTTAAAACGGCAATTGTTAGTTTATTTTTTATACGCAGCACTGGACTTCACCATGTTTCACTAATGCTATGGGCCCAAGGCCATGGTTGTATGTGACCATTTGTCTTAAGTTTACAACTGGTTCAAGCCAATTGTCTGTTTTATTTTAAAACGTCGTTTTACTAGTGTGGGTAGACACTATACAGCGGGTCGAGACGTCTCCTGACCTTTTACAGTGAATATGATATTGTATATAGCTTTAATGTTATATGTTTACCTGTATATATTCAATGTTTGTTACCATTACATAGATCATCATGTCATTGTACACCATTAATCATGTTGATGAAAGTTTCGGAGGATCTTGATTTCTACCATCATGCATATATCAAAACTAACAACGCACCTACATCGGTAATTCAGACGATGTAAAGATTCATTTCAATGTAAGACATCGTTAAAGGAAGATTGAATTCAGATTCTGTATCAACTGACGAGACAGAAAAGTGTTAATTTGTAATAGTGAAATTGTGTATTTTAAAATAGACTATATGGTTTTCGGGTATTAAAGCCAAACGGCATGATGTGAAACGGATTATTTTGAATAGTTTGTTTCGCTTTAGATTAATAAGAATTTAATCAGCATCAGGTGTGTGTGTGTGTGTTTACATTAATTAACAGAAATTGTTTGATTTCGTTGTTCTGTTATACTTAAATATCTAATCATGTTCCATACGTTAATTTGTTAAATTCTTGTTTTAAAAATTTGTTCACATACCGTAAGTATATCCACATAGAGTCCTAGAACAATTTTTATTTAATGTTTTATTTTCATGTAATTGATCATGTAAATTTTAATTTTTTTAATACAAGATAATCATGTATGTTGGAGTCAAAAGAAACATCATTTAAACGTTTTTCAGGTTTACTTCTTCTCTACTTATTATAGAATCTGCTTTTTGCAAGTTTTCTTTTAAACAAATTCAGATTTTTCAAAGTGTTAAAAAAACTGGTTGTATGGGCAGTCAGTAAGTAAATTGGTTGTCCACCATGTAAACAGTCTGTCAGCTAAGTAAATATATCACATAAACTGACTGGTAACAGACTGGTTGTCGACCAGGTAAAGCTAGGTAAGCGATTGACCATCTAGACTGCCATGTAAACAGACTGTCAGTCATGTAAGCAGATTGGTTGTCGGTCACTTTAACAGACTGGTTGTCAGTCACTTAAACAGACTGGTTGTCCATCATGTAAACAGTTTGTGACCGCCATAAACAAACTAGTAACAGACTGGTTGTCAGTTGTTGTTATCTTCAGAACTTGTTAACGTTAAACTTTACATACCAGGCATTGGTTGACTTTGGTATAAAACGTGTAGCTAGCAGTATCTGGTCGATTGTCCCATGATTTATTTAGACAACAAAACTGGTGTTTTAGAGCCAGATTCTACAAATACATGGTTGTGAAAACCAGATGGGTTGGTAGGTCATTGTAGTATTACGTTTATTAGCCCCTATGTATACATAGACGTTTATGTTTACGCCGTGTTAAATATTGCTACTTAAATATCAACGTTACTATTTATATAAAAAATGATTAGAGAAATGTTGTACAAGTAAGTGAGAGTCGATATCTAGATTCTTATTGCCGGGCCAGTAGTTGACAATAGATAAAGTTTTCAGCCCCTTTACAGAAGGAATCGTTTTAATTATTGATTCCTAAGTTTAGGACGGTAATACCAAAATGACCATTGAACGATGCTGCATCATACTATTGTGAAGAGCTCTGATCCTGTTTTTTTTTTAAAAATATTTAGCTCAGTTTAAATAGAAATCCCTCTTTGGTTGTCATGCATATTCAAGGTCTTCTTCATGACGCCGCATATGCAAATGTGGAAATGTGGCTCCATCATAAATGGAGTGTCTACAATAGAATTTGCAGCAACTCTGCAGGGTTGAGGGTTCTAGGCCCATTCTCTATATTTTTTATCTACATGTAGATGAAAATGGGGGATGAACCTGGCATGTTGAACCTGGCATGTTCATCCCTGTTTGGCGCCATATATAACCTTTCTTGTGTTGGTGCGCCGTAAAACCCCTATTCAGTTCAATTAAATAGGAAGAATCTATTTTGATAATGAAACAAAATCTTGTCACCAAGGAGAACAAAACAATTTTTTGATGCACCCTTATAACACATAAATCTTGGGCTTTCCTTGAGTAAAAATAAAAAAAATTGTCAAGTGTAACTTCGTCTATAGTCAGTTACTGTTCCTGCAATGTCCTGCAGTCCTAATTTTGTATACCGAAAGAAAAAGAAACGCGACCGGGAATTTTCGCTATATATTGTATATACTGCACACTTAATTCCATATATATTCCAAGGAAATCCCAAGATGTTTTGTAAAAAAAAAAGTTGCAGTTAGAGAAAGGACACAACTGTGATGTTGTAGACGTTGTAACAAGAAATTCATAAATGTTGAAGTTCCTATGAAAAATTGAGTCGGTTCAGTACTGTATTTAACGTAAAGAGTTCGCAAAATTTTGCAGCCTAAGTTCGGCCAGTACAATAGTATCAGTACAATAGTATATAATAATTTTGCAGCTCACAAAACGTGTACTCTTCAATAACGAAACTTTGCAGGAATACTATTGTACTGGTACATACAATATATAGTGGAAATTCCCATGTCGTGTTTCTTTTTCCTTTCAGTATATATAAAGATTGAGGGTTTTAAAGTGAAAGTAATGTTTACTCCTCAGAATAAGTTAAGGACCATCCCTTCGATTAATCGCATACGTTTAAATACACATTGCATTCCAAAAATGGAAACTGTTTCGTGCTTCTGTATTCTTTAGGAACATTTTACACGAACAAAAATAATCTGAAAATTCAGATTTTAAAATATCAATAAAATGCATTTTTTCACCCAAAAATGTTTTGTATTATTTTCATGACTATTGATTCCTTAACAAACATCTGCCACCATTGTATTCGGAATAATTCTACAGATAAGCGTGCAGTGCCAAATATGTAACTTCATTTTGGATGGGATAATAAAAAATCTGCATTTTTCGAAACTGTTTGGTGTATGCATTTAAACTGCAGAAGGTTAGTCAATTTCGGGGAAAATTAAAATTTCGCGTTCATACCATTGGTAGTGATTAAACGTAATGAATAAATTGACAAACGTATTGTTGTTCTGGAGCAAAGTTAATGATTTTTAGAAATTATCAAAAATCTCGGAATTAACAATGTATATCAACATTTTGTTCTTTCGTCTAATGCAGAAGATCTGACGATATCCAGTTTAATGCAACATTGCTTTAACACATTCCTGTGTAACCGTTTGAAAATGGTATGTAGGTGATCCTATGGGTGAAATTAGCTAGATCTTAACAAAGCAAGAGCAACTCTTTTCCATGAATACGATGGCCGAACTAATGACCTAGAGTTAATAACCGAGGTGGAAGCATATGGAGAAATACTCTTGCGGTCCTTAACTTATTTTGAGGAGTATATTTAGAACAAGAAACAATAGTTCCGAGTTGACCAGTCGAGAGGTCATATTTGTGAGAGTCTTTTATTGTGTATTGGTGCATAGATATTCCTCTAATCCTAAAATATAATGCCTACCCTTAATAAATTCAGGTAACCTATGAATTAGGATTTAAAATGAATTATATCCTTTATAAAAAAAATCAGGTTAAAAATGTAACATATGAATTATGATTTAATATATAAATAATTTACATTTTATACTATACTCCAGATTCAACCCACATATTTTCTTTCTCTACTTTTGATATATCTTTTCATTTTTGTCATTATTAGATCATTCATTACATTTGGCCAATTTTAATTATATTCAGTGAATATTTTATTAGAAAAATGTTTTGAACGCTGAACAAATTCTTCTAAGCTTGCATTTTCTGAAATTAACTCTTAAAATTGCATTTCGCGAGTTCGCAGTTACCAGTTCGAAATCTGGTCACCAATTAAACAAATTGGTTTCTATTTGTTCTGACTTGTGTGCTATACCATTTAGAATCATGCTGAAATTAACTATGGACCACTTCATTTAAGGCATAAATGTCAGACTTTACTAATGGCTATAACATGGTTAAAATATATTCTCCTTTTTAGCTCGACTGATCGAGCTTATGCCGTGGTGCGGCGTCCATCGTCCGTCCGTCTGTCCGTAAACTTTTATTTGTAGCGACAACTCCTCTGAAACTACTGGATGGATATTCAGGAAACTTTACAGAAATGTTGCCCATAAAGACTAGTTGATCCTAGCAAAAAATCATGTTGATGTGAAATCCAAGATGGCCGCCAAAGCTAAAAATAGAGTTTTAAAATACAAGTTTGTAGCGACTACTTCTTGAAAACTATAAGTGATATTGATATGGGACTTTTTCTAAAATGATCAGCATGACATGATGTTGATCCTTGTCAAAAATCGTTTTGATTCAACGTTAAACATGGCTGCCAGCGGCCATCTTTGTTTACATAGAGGTTTACCACCACCAATTACATGTAAACCTCCGAGGTGTAGTCGAATGTAGTTCCTATAATAAAAAGTAATCCCTCCTTTTTCGATGGAAATGGGCATTATAAGTAGGGGAAAACTGCCTATTTCTATTCGATTTTGTGGTTATATGTATAAGAAGCGTATTAATAGGTTTTACTGGATCACTGATGAACATTTTCGAAATTTCGACTCTATGCTTACACTTTGTGAGCAATGAAAACAGTCGATCAATAAAAACAGCTGTACCCTTGACCTGTTTAGTAAACAAACAAGAACTTTCTTACATGTCTTGTGACCCCACGTTTTCTGGTGATTTTTCAAGTGGAAAAAAAGTTTTCTATATGAACATTACACTGCTGCATTATCCATACTTGAGTTGAATTTGCAGCAAATCATTAATATGTGACACTTTAACATTGGTGTCTATGGGGAAAATAATTGGTGCTTTCATACCTAGAGTTATATAATGAAAACTTGTAGCGACTACTCCTCTGAAACTACTTGACGGATTTTCATGAAACTTCACAGGAATGTTGCTCTTAATGTCTAATTGATCCTAGCAAAATTTCAGGTCGGCCGGAAATTCAAGATGGCCGCCACGGTTAAAAATAGATTTTCAAAAAACAAGTCTGTAGCGACTACTTCCTGAAATCAAAATCAATCAGTAGAGCTTTAAGGTCATTGACCTCTGGTTTTTAAAAAAAAATCAGAAGATTATATATTTAGACATTTTCAGTGACTGTGTTTAATCCTAAGCCTGCTATGGGTGACTACAATAGCCTACAATAGTTTATTGTAAACCCAGTTCAGCCTGTGAGTAACAAGCAGGCTGATCAGGGTTTACAATGTCCAGCTGCTCATCAGTCATTTCTCCAAAACACCCCTTTGTAACATAAATGGAATGGTCTAAATTTAAAGAAAGGACAGTCCATTATACATTCATAGTGGGCTAAGGGTTAAGATACACTGAAAGCGATTTTGTAAGATTTAACCATAGATCAAGGTTGATTGAACGTTTTAACTAATCTGTATGAACTGTTTATTATTAAAGATTCAAACATTTCTCTATTCAACTGTTTCTTCTTTTTTCACTCCATCCAAAGGGGCGACTGTGGCAGAGAGGATAGCGTATGCGACACCGAGGTCACGGGTTAGAGTCTCACTGGCGTCACTGGGTTACTTCTGTGAGTCCTTAGGCAAGACATTTCTCCTAACCTCATCCATCGGATGGGGACGTAAACAAGGCGATCCTGTGTATCGGAGTTCCTCCGAGCATCTTAAAAAACCATAGGAATCTATTTGTTAGTAAGAGTAGGGCAGGTTGAAGGATTTCTATTATTATTTCTCTGGGGTGGCTCGAAATAACTTATACAATATGTGGAGTCTTGAACAATTCAAATCTCCCACTCTATCCATGCTGCAAAAACACCAGACTATCAATGATCCAGGTCCAAGGCTCCAAGTAGCTCTATGTTGCTGCAGCAAATTGTCCAATCCAGTGAGAGGGTAGAATTTCCACCCATCGAGAGATGGTTACTCTCACTACCAGTACTTAATTCTCAACAAACCAACCCCAACATTGCTGAATTCTTGGTTGGCCGTAGAGACTGCCTATCGAGACTTATCACTTCACTAAACCTCAGTAGGACAGTACTGTTGCAATCGGCGTTGTTGACAGCAAGAAAATAGACAATTCCTCCTTCACATAATTATTATCATCCAGGCGCCCGTCATCAGTTGCTTAAAAATGATATCTCGGATGAAACTGAACGGCCGATTTTGAGCAAATATCACATGGTTGATTCTTACAAGTGGATAAAGACGTTTCCAACATGAACAAATTTGGTCAAAGCAACATCCAAGATATCTGCTTAACAGATTTCGACATTCCAAGATCTTGTGAACGGCGAAACACATTTCGACAAAAGATCTTGTGAACGGCGTAACACATTTTGACAATCCAAGATCTTATGAATGGAGCAACACATTTCGACATTCCAAGATCTTATGAACAGCTTAACACATTTCGACAATCCAAGATCTTATGAACGGCTTAACACATTTCGACAATCCAAGATCTTATGAACGGCTTAACAACACATTATCTTATGGCTTGACACATTTCAACAATCCAAGATCTTATGAACAGCTGAACAGATTTCGACAATCCAAGATCTTATGAACGGCTTAACAGATTTCGACAATCCAAGTTCTTATGAATGGCTTAACAGATTTTGACAATCCAAGATCTTATGAACGGCTTAACAGATTTCGACATTCCAAGATCTTATGAACGGCTTAACAGATTTCGACATTCCAAGATCTTATGAACGGTTGAACAAATTTTGACAAGTACTGATCACCAACCCCCAGACTATCCAAGCTGTACAAAGAAAGTCTTTGGTTTCAAAAATGGCCATGGCATGGGGTCAGTAGTATGTAGAGATTATCATTACACGTTTATATAGACATTTCCAAAATCATAAGGTATAGAACTCTCATATATTGCATGCAAGATTACCTTCTGATCCTTGGCCAGGTTTCGTTGTTTGATGTAATTGTTTATTTGTGTATCGGTCTATCCTCCGAGCACGTTAAAGAACCATAGGAATCTATTCGATAATCAGAGTAGGGCAGGTTCCCAGATTCCTATGTATCCTTCCCCTCTCTCTGGGGCGGCTCTAAATAACCTATACTGTGTTGATGAGCCGTTAAACATCATTCGATTCAATTCATTGTTTGATGAAGATGTATAAAATGAAATTGGGTTTAAAGGGACTCTGTCCGTAAGTAAGCAGATATTGAGCATAACCAAATAACCGTCTGACTTTTATTCAGTGAAATGTATACATGAAAACATGAGCACAGACCCTAAGAAGTCTGTAGTAATACATTCGTGAGTTTGAAAAAAAGAAGCTTTGAATTATTATACCCCTACAAACAAAGTTTAGTTGGTGTATATAGGAGTGAGCTTGTCGGTCCGTCGGTCTGTACGTCGGTTGGTCTGTTGGTTTCCGGACGATAACTCATGAAAGGGTTGATGGATTTAAAAAATATTTGGTACAAGGGTATAACACCATAACATACAAGTCAAGTTAGACTTTGGTTACAAACCACCAATTTTTGACGGAGTTATGGCCCCTTTTCAACTTAGAATTTGCCCAAAAAACGGTTTCCGGATGATAACTCATGAAAGGGTCAACAGATTTAATTAATATTTGGTACACGGGTATAACACCATAAAATACAGGTCAAGTTCGACTTCGGTTACAAACCACCAATTTTTGACGGAGTTGTGGCCCCTTTTCAACTTAGAATTTGCCCAAAAAACGGTGTCCGGACGATAACTCATGAAAGGGTAAACGGATTTAAATATTTTTTGGTACACGGGTTTAAGACCATAAAATACAGGTCAAGTTCGACTTTGGTTACAAACCACCAATTTTTGATGGAGTTATGGCCCCTTTTCAACTTAGAATTTAACCAAAAAAACGGTGTCCAGACGATAACTCATGAAAGGGTTAATGGATTTAAATAATATTTGGTACACGGGTATAACACCATAAAATACAAGTCAAGTTCGACTTTGGTTACAAACCACCAATTTTTGACGGAGTTATGGCCCCTTTTCAACTTACAATTTGCCCAAAAAACGGTGTCCGGACGATAACTCATGAAAGGGTCGACGGATTTAAATAATTTTTAGTACACAGGTTTAAGACCATAAAATACAGGTCAAGTTCGACTTTGGTTACAAACCACCAGTTTTTGATGGAGTTATGGCCCCTTTTCAACTTAGAATTTGCCAAAAAAATGCTAGTCAACTCTGAGGAACCTGCTAATTTGGGTTTGAATTAAATTTAAGCAATTTATAATGCATCCTCTTCATGACCATGTCTCTTTTTATTACACTTATACATCTTTGAGTTGAACGGTGTAACACACAATTTTTTGTTATTCTTCTTCCCTGATCACTAACAATATTGAAAACTCTCTCCTCTCCTTTCCTCTCTCTCCTCTCCTTTCCTCTCTCTCTCTCTCACTCTCACATTATTTTTTTTTCCTGTTTATTTCATATTTTGTAGTTTAAATTTGTTTGCCATTGTCTAAATTGTATGAATATTTTATAGCGGGAGGGCCGGATTTCTAATGTTGTAATAACTTGTGGCCCGACCCCATTTCCATGTACATTTATTGGAAATAAATATGTTTAAACTAGACCATTGTTTTCTTGTGGTTGCCATGTTTATGTGACAAGGCGGTATTGTGGGGATATTAATCACTTTCAGTGATAATTCTAGTTATTTGTAAATAAAGTGGGACCCACCATATTTACCTTTCTGCGATCACGTGACTTCCATTAGCGCATTAGGTTTTCACCATAGTAATACTATGTATTGCAAATTATGTATAGCCCGGTTAGCTCAGGTAGGAGCGATGTCGGCTACTTCACGCTCACTATTATTACCGTGAGTGTAATTTAAGTTTGGGCTGCGAGTTCAAACGCCAGAAGCGGTTATCCTTTTTTTTGTACCGCGATTGAATTCCGTCAATCTTGCTTTTAATTAGTAAATATTCAATAATGATTAGTGTGTAATGTTTGCCAACATAATTAGTGTGTGTTTTATAAGATAAAAGTTACGGACATTGTCGCTTTAACGTCCCATTAACACATCTTGTAGGTTATATTGTGACAGCAACCTCAAAGGGATATGATCTAAAGAATGAAGTTTGCCTTAGACATGCCTCTGCCAGATTTAAGATTTAACCATAGATCAAGGTTGATTAAACGTTTTAACTAATCTGTATGAACTGTTTATTATTAAAGATTCAAACATTTCTCTATTCAACGGTTTCTCCTTTTTTCACTCCATCCAAAGGGGCGACTATGGCAGAGAGGATAGCATGTGCGACACTGAGGTCACGGGTTAGAGTCTCCCTGGGGTCACTGGGTTACTTCTGTGTGTCCTTGGGCAAGACATTTCTCCTAACCTCGTCCATCGGATGACGTAAACAAGGCGATCCTGAGTATCGGAGTCCCTCCGAGCATCTTAAAAAAACCATAGGAATCTATTTGTTAGTAAGAGTAGGGCAGGTTGAAGGATTTCTAATATTATTTCTCTGGCGTGGCTCGAAATAACTTATACAATATGTGGAGTCGTTGAACAATTCAAATCTCCCACTCTATCCATGCTGCAAAAACACCAGACTATCAATGATCCAGGTCCAAGGCTCCAAGTAGCTCTATGTTGCTGCAGCAAATTGTCCAATCCAGTGAACGGGTAGAATTTCCACCCATCGAGAGATGGTTACTCTCACTACCAGTACTTGATTCTCAACAAACCAACCCCAACATTGCTGAATTCTTGGTTGGCCGTAGAGACTGCCTATCGTAACCTCACTTCACTAAACCTCAGTAGGACAGTACTGTTGCAATCGGCGTTGTTGACAGCAAGAAAATAGGCAATTCCTCCTTCACATAATTATTATCATCCGGGCGCCCGTCATCAGTTGCTTAAAAATGATATCTCAGATGAAACTGAACGGCCGATTTTGAGCAAATATCACATGGTTGATTCTTACAAGTGGATAAAGACGTTTCCAACATGAACAAATTTGGTCAAAGCAACATCCAAGATATCTGCTTAACAGATTTCGACATTCCAAGATCTTATGAACGGCGAACGGCGTAACACATTTCGACAAAAGATCTTATGAACGGTGCAACACATTTTGACAATCCAAGATCTTATGAATGGCGCAACACATTTCGACTTTCCAAGATCTTATGAACGGCGTAACACATTTCGACAATTCAAGATCTTATGAACGGCTTAACACATTTTGACAATCCAAGATCTTATGAACGGCGTAACACATTTCGACAATCCAAGATCTTTTGAACGGCTTAACACATTTCGACAATCCAAGATCTTATGAACGGCTTAACACCTTTCGACAATCCAAGATCTTATGAACGGCTTAACACATTTCGACAATCCAAGATCTTATGAACGGCTTAACAACACATTATCTTATGAACGGCTTGACACATTTCGACAATCCAAGATCTTATGAACAGCTGAACAGATTTCGACAATCCAAGATCTTATGAAAGGCTTAACACTTTTCGACAATCCAAGATCTTATGAACGTCTGAACAGATTTCGACAATCCAAGTTCTTATGAACGGCTTAACAGATTTAGACAATCCAAGTTCTTATGAACGGCTTAACAGATTTTGACAATCCAAGATCTTATGAAGGGCTTAACAGATTTAAACATTCCAAGATCTTATGAATGGCTTGACACATTTCGACAATCCAAGATCTTATGAACGGCTTAACAGATTTCGACAATCCAAGTTCTTATGAACGGCTTAACACACTTTGACAATCCAAGATCTTATGAACGGTTTAACAAACTTTGACAAGTACTGATCACCAACCCCCAGACTATCCAAGCTGTACAAAGAAAGTCTTTGGTTTCAAAAATGGCCATGGCATGGGGTCAGTAGTATGTAAAGATTATCATTACACGTTTTATATAGACATTTCCAAAATCATAAGGTATAGAACTCCCATATATTGCATGTAAGATTACCTTCTGATCCTTGGCCAGGTTTCGTTGTTTGATGTAATTGTTTATTTGTGTATCGGTCTATCCTCCGAGCACGTTAAAGAACCATAGGAATCTATTCGATAATCAGAGTAGGGCAGGTTCCCAGATTCCTATGTATCCTTCCCCTCTCTCTGGGGCGGCTCTAAATAACCTATACTGTGTTGATGAGCCGTTAAACATCATTCGATTCAATTCATTGTTTGATGAAGATGTATAAAATGAAATTGGGTTTAAAGGGACACTGTCCGTAAGTAAGCAGATATTGAGCATAACCAAATAACCGTCTGACTTTTATTCAGTGAAATGTATACATGAAAACATGAGCACAGACCCTAAGAAGTCTGTAGTAATACATTCGTGAGTTTGAAAAAAAGAAGCTTTTAATTATTATACCCCCACAAACAAAGTTTAGTGGGTGTATATAGGAGTGAGCTTGTCGGTCCGTCGGTCTGTACGTCGGTCGGTCTGTTGGTTTCCGGACGATAACTCATGAAAGGGTTGATGGATTTAAATAATATTTGGTACACGGGTATAACACCATAAAATACAGGTCAAGTTCGACTTCGGTTACAAACCACCAATTTTTGACGGAGTTATGGCCCCTTTTCAACTTACAATTTGCCCAAAAAACGTGTCCGGACGATAACTCATGAAAGGGTCGACGGATTTAAATAATTTTTGGTACACAGGTTTAAGACCATAAAATACAGGTCAAGTTCGACTTTGGTTACAAACCACCAGTTTTTGATGGAGTTATGGCCCCTTTTCAACTTAGAATTTGCCAAAAAAATGCTAGTCAACTCTGAGGAACCTGCTAATTTGGGTTTGAATTAAATTTAATCAATTTATAATGCATCCTCTTCATGACCATGTCTCTTTTTATTACACTTATACATCTTTGACTTGAACGGTGTAACACGCAAATTTTTGTTATTTTTCTTCCCTGATCACTAACAATATTAAAAACTCTCTCTCCTCTTCTCTCCCCCTCTCTCTCTCTCTCTCTCTCTCTCTCATTTTTTTCCCCCTGTTTATTTCATATTTTGTAAGTTTAAATAATTTGTTTGCCATTGTCTAAATTGTATGAATATTTTGTAACGGGAGGGACGGATTTCTAATGTTGTAATAACTTGTGGCCCGACCCCATTTCCATGTACATTTATTGGAAATAAATACATGTATGTTTAAACTAGACCATTGTTTTCTTGTGGTTGCCATGTTTATGTGACAAGGCGGTATTGTGGGGGTATTAATCACTTTCAGTGATAATTCCAGTTATTTGTAAATAAAGTGGGACACACCATATTTACCTTTCTGCGATCACGTGACTTCCATTAGCGCATTAGGTTTTCACCATAGTAATACTATGTATCGCGATATATGTATAGCCCGGTTAGCTCAGGTAGGAGCGATGTCGGCTACTTCACGCTCACGCTCACTATTATTACCGTGAGTGTAATTTTAGTTTGGGCTGCGAGTTCAAACGCCCGAAGCGGTTATTCTTTTTTTTGTACCGCGATTGAATTCCGTCAATCTTGCTTTTAATTAGTAAATATTCAATAATGACTAGTGTGTATTGTTTGCCAACATAATTAGTGTGTGTTATAATTATAAACTAAACGTTACGGACATTGTCGCTTTAACGTCCCATTAACACATATTGTAGGTTATATTGTGACAGCAACCTCAAAGGGATATGATATAAAGAATGAAGTTTGCCTTAGACATGCCTCTGCCAGAGAGATAACCCAAGTGGGGCTGAGTTCTGCAGCTCCAAAGCTCAAGGCCTCCTCTACACATTAAAGGGGTTGTTGCACTATTCTGGAACTAGCTTTATTTAAAAGGACATTAAAGACCATGGACGAAGCCGAAAGAATTATCAAAATATCGTAATAAATACAGGAGATATGATCTTTTAAAAATATGCAAACATTCTCAAACGGAGGCAGCCATCTTGGATTGATGACGTCTTCGCGCCTTTTTACCATTTTTTGCATATTGATAAACATCATTTAAAAACGAAGAACATCACTATATCACTGCAAATACATGTAAATCATAAAAAGAGCATATACAGTATAAATATTTTACATTGTATTTATAATTTAATACATTTATTTGCTTTAAACACTATTTATTAACTATTTTCAATCTATGGAAAACAGCGCGATTACGTCCTCATTCAAAGATGGCTGCCTCCTTTGTAGTCATTTTGCACATTTTCAAAAGGTCATATCTTCTATATTTTTTAAGGTATTTTGATAATTTTTCAGCTTGTTCATTTTATCATTTTTTGTTCATGTTCATGAAAGGTCTTCATCATGATCCCTGCATTGTTTCAGGTGCTATCTCGCTTGCATCAAAAGAGCAGTGGCAGAAAAACAATAACGTGGCTCAAGCGTAAATGGAGTTTCTGCGATAGAATTTGCAGCAACTCTGCAGTTCAGGGTGAGAAGATTTTAGGCCCATTTTCCATATTTTATCTCGATGTACATGGTAGATGAGCCTGGCATGTTCATGTCTGTTAGGCGCCATATAACCTTTTCATGTGTTGGTGCGCCTTAAAACCCCAATTCAATTCAGCTTTTTCCACAGAGTTTAAAGCCCTTTTAAATGAAACTAGTTCCAGAACAGTGCAACATCCCCTTTAAATACAAGTAAACTGAGCCACATGTCAGCGTCAGTTTATATTTTTGGAAGTGTTTGTTCTAAAAAACTCATGTCTCCGCGTTTTCTTTTTGTTATATCATCAATTCACAAAAGGCTTATATTGCTAGCAGTTGTAAAGATTATCCAATAAACTGTACATCGATAACAAATATAACGAAATGTAATATAGCCTGAGCATCATGAATTTTTAGGGTTGTTGCACTATTCTGGAACTAGCTTAATTTAAAAGAGTTTTAAAAACCATGGAAAAAGTTGAAAAATTATCAAAATATCTTAAAAAATATAGGAGATATGTCCTTTTGAAAATGTGCAAAAAGACTTCAATGGAGGCAGCCATCTTTGAATGATGACGTCATCGCGCCATTTTCCATTTATGGAAAATAGTTAATAAATAGTGTTTAAAGCAAATAAATGTATTAAATTATAAATACAAAGTAAAATATTGATACTGTATATGCTCTTTTTACTATTTACATGTATTTACAGTGATAGTCTTTGTTTTTAAATGATATGTATCAATATACAATAAATGGTAAAAAGGCGCGATGACCTCATCAATCCAAGATGGCTGCCTCCGTTTGAGAATTTTTGCAATTTTTTAAAGGATCATATCTCCTGTATTTGTTAAGATATTTTGATAATTCTTTCAGCTTTTTCCATGGTTTGTAAATTTATAAACATGAAAATTTACTGATTTATAGAGAAAAAATTATAACTGTATGAAAAATATGTATACTTAATGGCCATAATGCTTTGTATGACAGTAAAGGATTTTGCATTCATTTGCAGTGATTTGCTTTAATTTATATTTATTGATATTCCATGTATATGGTAATATGGAACTATGACATAGTTCTCAAAATGGCTGCTCCCATATCCGTTTTAGAACAACCCTCAAATGGTCATATCAGAACTCTCAATAACAGGGCTTGTTTGGCTGTGTAGCTACATTCCCTTGAAGGACAAAACAGGAAGACATGACATGAGCATAAACAGAAATTATATTGAGTGACTAAGTGTGGTAAATATCGAACGATAATAAAGGTGCTAGTGTTGACAAGAGGAAATAAACATTTTTTTTGTTAAATCAAGGGCCAAAACTCATGTTTATTTATGAATTGGTGGTTTTAACACATCCAAGCTTCCGTTGATATTAAAGGTGAAGGGCCACCCTTTCTGTAGTAGTATCAACAAATTTGACTCTTAAACATCATATGAACATTTCTTGATAGTACCAGAGAGAAACATATAGTTAAAACCGCTACTAATTGTATGTAAAATTAAGTATTCTTTGCACGAGGTAGATACTACTTTTACCACTGCGTGACTGCACGGGGAAATGAGGTAAATCTGAATTGTGTAGCTGCACAACTATTGCCAGATAATTGATAAATACATTTACCTGTGGAATAATTTACCTATTCAAAGTTTTCTAAGTCATCAAATAAAATCTTATTCTGGCATTTCACAGATATTGCAGTGTGTGACTTGTAAATATCTATTGCTGTGTATTGATTTCGATTGAAATAAACATAAACATGTTCATGAAACAAAACATGCCCGGAGAACTTTAAGTGCTAAAGCGTAGGCATCAAAAAGAACTTCGGACAACAGACCACGGAATAAGCTCTACTGGCCATAAACTTGTCCATTTCATTCATATAAAGACTGACAAAAGTTTGGTAAAGATCAAAATAAAAATTATGACCCTATGGTGTCAACCCACAGACAGACGATGACCAACTCAACATCCCATAAGCTATTAAAATGAATGAATGAATGGTGTTTTACGGCACGTCGACACATAAATAGGTCATATTGTGCGCAAAAACTGATGAAAGATGAAGAAATGAAGTAGTAATTAAAAATTAATGAAAATATATAAAGATAAAACTATTTACAAATAAGGGATGATACGGTAGTATAAACTATATGGTAATACATGTATAAACTACATATGTAAATCAACAAATGCCCATAAACGGGTGTATATATAACTAAATATATATAAGAACATATAATGATTTATATAATCTGATTTCTTTCAGGAAATCTAAATCAAGACTAAAATCTATAGCTTCAAATAACACTTTCATAGTATTAACATTGTAGTACCTTTGACGCATAGGATCAAAGTCTACACATTCCAACAAGATGTGTTTGACCGTTAATGGTGCAAAGCAGGGTATACATTCTGGTAATTGCTCAGCTTGTAATAAATATGAATGAGTATAACATGTATGCCCTATCGTGCACCGGGCAAATACAACTTCTTCTCGACGAATGGGTCTACTAGAAGAATGCCATTCTCCGAGTAACGGTTTAATTGAATTTTATTTATTGTTTATAGAGTTTATTGTTAACTTGACAAATACCAAGAGTTACGAATATATGTTTAAAATCAGTATACGGTAATTTGGCATTAGATATATGTAAACCTAATGCTGCTTTAGCAGCACTATCAGCTCTATCATTACCACGTATTCCTACATGGCTTGGAAGCCAGCAGAAAATAATAACATTATCAACTATAAGAGAATTGTACTTTTGTAAAAGTTGAAGCACAACTGGATTATCATGTTTCATATTACCCAGGGCCAAGATCAAAAACAATTGTTGGTGTTTCCAAAGTTCACGATGGAATTTGTGGTACTTTGTACTTGGCAATAAAATTTAGGTCGATTTCAGTGTCTCTTAATTTTGGTTTAATATGAAGACCAAATGGTCGAATGGCCTTCGGTTTTCGATCAAAACGCGGTTTATAACTAGGATTAAAAACAGTATCGAAAGTTCGGCCATTAGAGTTTACTAGGAAAACGTTTAAATCGACAAGGCAAAAACAACTCTTTTAATTTTTATTACAAAATCGCATAATTATAAAGATTTAAAAGCAGTTTGAAATAATGGAACATGTAGTATAAAAGACGTAACGTTTATTATTAAACAGTTATTGAAAAATTAACGGACTTCATACATTGTCATAAGCATTACCAAATTTGAGGGGTCGATTGAAACTCTTTTTTTTTGTTATTTATATAAAGTTACAATAGTTAGGATTCACCCCTGGCAATACACAAACCACTCTCAACATGCTAGCATGGAAAGGGTGACGTTAACAAACCACTCGCAACATGCTAGCATGGAAAGGGTGACGTTACACAAACCACTCGCAACATGCTAGCATGGAAAGGGTGACGTTACACAAACCACTCGCAACATGCTAGCATGGAAAGGGTGACGTTAACAAACCACTCGCAACATGCTAGCATGGAAAGGGTGACGTTACACAAACCACTCGCAACATGCTAGCATGGAAAGGGTGACGTTACACAAACCACTCGCAACATGCTGGCATGGAAAGGGTGAAATTCAACTTGCTAACCAATGCAATTACCATATTTGTAAATCTGGAGTTAACAATAAAATCATAGATCAAATGCGACAACCTCCACCCTCCAAAACTTTATATTTGAATTTTAAAAAGTTCTGCAAAACAAAGTCAATGGTCATATTAAAATAAATCTGGAATGTTTTCATAAGCTTTGCAGTCGCTTGTTAAAAGCAACACCATCAACAACATTTCCAGTACAATACATTAGCATCCATTATATCGTAAAATATTCAAGATGGAAACTAAAGTTTGATTTTCTATATACAAAACATCAGCAGAGAACTGTTTTTTTTATTCTTTAAACAAGATATTGATGTAAAAACAATAAATCTGCAATAAAGGGACTCAGATGGCGACATGTACAAATTGATTATGTTTATCCAATATAGGTCGCACCATATGTCCAACTTCATAGTTCATAAATTTTGAAACTTATATTTGGTCCAGTTTAAACATTGTTAACGAAAAAGCTTGGTTTCAATGACTCTGCAAGTTTTTGTTATATAAATGGTAAGTATTAATTCATATTGGTCTTTAAGGTATACGGAACTACTTGTTTTTGCTATCAATATTGATGTTAGTATTATTTCAAACATTTTATAATCAAAGGGAGATAATTCAATAAGAATCAATTTATGAAATAAGTATCAACTACTAAAGGCCTGAAATTCACCAACCATTCTTCAAACTATTCTTAGACTCGAGCTCAACTGAATTGAATTGGGGTTTTAAGGCGCACCAACACATGAAAGGTTATATGGCGCCTAACAGGAATGAACATGCCAGGCTCATCCTCCAGGTACATCAAGTAACATTTGGAGAACGGGCCTAGGACCTTCTCACCCTGAATTGCAGAGTTGCTGCAAATTCTATTGTAGACACTCCATTTACGCTGGAGGCACGTTTATTGTTTTTCTGCCACTGCTCTTAGTGATGTGAGCGGGATGGCACCTGAAACAATGCAGAGGTCGAGATGAAGACCTTTAATGAGCATGAACAAAAAAATGACAAAATGAATATGAATCTGCATGTGACGGTGTGTTTGCAGTGGTTGTATTCCACCCCGGCAACCACACAGGGTTACTCGACTAGAGCTCAAGTACTCAGATTTCGTTCACAATTATTATAATGGCCTTCAAAGATCGACAATAATACCAAGTTGCTTTTTGTTAGTATTTATCATATTTATACATAGCAGCTTGTCGCGCAAGTTTATACTTTAAACTTGTAGAAATATTTGTGATTGAAATTTGCATACTTGGGCATAAGACTAACAATATTCTCAAGAATGGTTCGTGAATTCAAGGCAGGTTATGAATACATCAACCATTCTGGAGAATAATCTTAGACTTAAAGGGACACACGGCAATCTTGATATTTTAAAAACTCAAGGCGTCCCGTTAGTTTTTGTCTTAACTTGCATTTGTTCAATCATCAATATTAATTGTTAGAATAGTTCAAAGCAAATTATTTTTACATATTACTAACTTGTTATAATATTGCACCAACAATATATTTAAAAAATTGGCAAAATAATGAAGAAAATTGAAATCTCATTTTTTTTATTTAATTATATGCAAGCAGTTTTAAAGTCAAAATGACGCAGGATAAATAAATCGAGGAGCACATTTTAATGTTTGAATAAAGCCGTGTGTCCCTTTAAGCCCAAGTATGCAAATTTCAATCACACAATGTCTATAAGTTTAACGTATAAACGTTCATAAAAAGCTGCTATCTATAAATATGATATATACTATATATTATTTTTTGAAAAAATTATAATATGGGACACTAATTCTTGTAATTAATTTATGTTGTCCCAAAATAAACGGTGAATACAATAATAATAAATAGCAACTTATACGAATCTTTATCACTGACGGTCATGGAAATTTTGTGAATGAAATACGAGTACATACTCAAGTCTAAGAATAGTCTGAAGAATGGTTGGTAAATTGTGGGCCAGCTTTACTTCGGTAGTTTGAAAATTCCATTTTTCAAATCACCGCCAGTCACTTTAATACTATAAAAGGCACACAATGTTCAAATCATAAGACATTCACTTCTTGGCAACATGTTATAATAATATATTAATGTAGTTCACATAGGATCCTAATCACACAGTGTTACAGACAATAAAGGATCAATGACAGATACACATTGATTACATTATGTTTATACTGAAACAAACAAAAGTCCTGCTTCCTTGGAAATATGAAATGTCAACCCAACTTTAAGATTATATTAGGTTAATGCTATTAATTTTTTTAAAAACCCACGGCGTCCCGCGTTTTTCTACTCGTATTTGCTATGCAAGAAAATGTGTTCCCGTACAGCTTATGCACTTTCTAGAGTTGTGAGGAAAGATTTGCGTGCCTCGTGTTCGTCTGCCGCTGGGCGGTTGATTGGTGTCCAAACAGGCTCGCCGACAAAGTATCGTCTTGCTTCGATGTAATTCTGCAGGACGAACAACAAAGAAATGTGTTAAAACAATTTTTATACAATACATATATATGTGTAGAACTACATTTTCTCCCACTTTTATTCATATTAGATGTGTTTTCCTCATGTGAGATACTATATTTTACATGAGATGTCACTTGTGGTTGCCGGGGTAGAATACAACCACTGCAAATCCCGCTAGGGATAGAACCCCCCCACCCCACCTCATGTTCATTTATAAAAGCCGCTCGCAGTTGCCTCCACCTTAAAGGAATGCTGTTGGTCTAACTATTTGACCAACTCTTCTTGAATGACGAGGGCTGGCGTGGCGCAGTCGGTAGCGCGGCGGATTTGTAACCGGAGGCCCCGGGTTCAATCCTCCGTGGTGCCACTGAGTTCCGTCGGTGTGTTCTTGGGCAAGACACTTTCCCTTAGCCTCGTCCGTCGGATGGGGACGTAAACCGGGCGGTCCCGTGTATCGGTCTATCCTCCGAGCACATAAAAGAACCATAGGTATCTATTCGATAATAAGAGTAGGACAGGTTCCCGGATTCCTATGTATCCTTCTCTCTCTCTGGGGCGGCTCTAAATAACCTATACTGTGTTGATGAACCGTTAAACAACATTCAATTCAATTCAATTGAATGACAAGCTGCACATTTGTTTATTTTTCGTGCGGGGTTTGATGATTTACAACTTCCAGTTTTACGACAATACGTTCTGTATTTTATTATTAACTAAGGCAGCCTAAATATGTTTTTAAGAACATTAGCGCAATAGTTAATGATAAACAATATTTTTTAAGTACTTGTTTTATCAAGTTCTAAATTGTTTCAATTCCGCCAATGAGATCTTGTTTGTCCGGGTACGTTTCTATACATTTGGGGGCCGTTCTGGAATTCAAAGATTTTCGGTTACGTTTCTGTATACATTAATGTACCCCAGGTACCTTTCTGTAATACCCGATAAGACAATTACCCCATCAGCGTTACTTATTGATTTATAATACAACCACTGCAAATGTGGGTAAGTACATAATGGATGAAAAATAATCATGTGAAACAGCAAAATTTCCTAACGGGCATAACTGTAGCAGGTCCGTAGCTCAAAGGTCCGGTAAATAACTCTGACATTCATGTAGGGATTTTCAAATAACCTGCCACAAGTGTTGCGAGGAAAATCCAGATCAGTAGCTTCAAGGTCAAGGTCACACATAGAGGTCAGAAGATGCTTTATGACCCTGTATTTGAACGAAGTCATATTAGTTGTGTCCGCTGTATAACTTTGTCATCGGTTGAGGGATTTTCATATAACCTGGCAGAATTTTTCACCATAAGAAGATGACGTGTTGCACGCAAAACCCAGGTCTTGTGGAAATACAAATACTTATGGGCATTTGTCACTTACAGTAACAATTTTTTTTTAGTATTCTTTATTTATTACTTATTAAAAACTGATATCAAATGTCGCTTTAAGAAATCATACTTTATAAATATTATGTGTTTCTATCTAGATTCACACAATAAAATGTTTTATATGGTTTTAGAAAAAAATTAAGATAAATAAGAGAAAATTGGTATTACTTACTGTCAATGTCATGTTAAGGCACACTTTCTATGATAGAATCTCAAATTTGTGCCAATTTATTACTGAACTGATAAAACTCACTGCCAACAAGAGCGCCACCTAATGTGAACTTATATGCCCATTTGCTAAGTTTTTGTTTGAAAACCTTTTCCTAGGTATCAGGTCAATATGACCTTGACCTTTGACCTACTGACAAACAAATTAACAGAGGTTGTTGTTTAACCAAGAGCACTATTTGCATATAAAGTGTCAAGATTGTAGGTCATACAGTTCATGAATAACAGCCGTGATTTTTTTTTTCATGATCAGGTCACTGATCATTGGTATGACCTACTAACCATAAAATTAATAGTTGTCATTGATGACCTACTGACCCCAAAAGCAAAAGTGTTTCCTTTTCTCACCAAGGGCATGTTATGCTTTCGAAGTTAAGGGACAGAATGTGTATTTACAAATAAAAAAATGATGACCTTGACCTTTGACCTACTGACCCAAAAAATAATAGGGTTTCCACTCTCACCAAGGGCTGTATTGGTTTAAACATATTTTATTTCAAAGATAACTTATTATACAAATGTCACATACAATAATAAATGGATTGGTCAAACTTATCATGCAGAATCCTTAACTGTTTATGGACAGACAGAGTCACGGATGGCCAACCTTATGCCATGTAATAATGATGTTTGGTCTGCTGTCACATCAAATCAATCACATCTGACAACATGAATTCAGTAATGAATAGGCAATAATGTAAGATCCTCTGTTTATGGCAAATAATAACAAAGTTTTGATGAGAAAGTCGTATTTCCTTAATAATCAGCAGTTACTTATACAGGCTGCCAGTACGGGAGTATAGAAGGATAGAGAGAACAAGAGATAGTGTTATAGTATTTATATATATTTATTTTATGATAAGCAATGAAATAATGTATTTTATCGGTGAAATAAAAGTGTTATTCCACAAATCTTCTTCTCTTTATCTTTCTATACTATCGTAATGGCAGCCTGCAGTTACTCGCGTATCAATATAAAAACCTTTATGTGCCATATGTTTATACATACTTTTTCGTCAAGGGTAAATCTATGGTATATGCCTGCGGGGAGAATAATAAGGTCTCCCTTGACCATTTCTATCCGGATCCAGCGGTCACTCTTGTCTCGGACATCGAAGTAGCCGCTGCCATCAGTACACAGGCGGATCTCTTCGTCACTGTGGATGTGCTCTTCAAAAAACCTCTTTAACTGTCGGAGAAAGAACAGGATTGGACTGGTAGCCTTCAGCGTTACTTATGAATTACGAGGGGTGTTGAACAGTTGCAAAATATCATTCTTCAGCATTACTTATGAATTACGAGGGGTGTTGAACAGTTGCAAAATATCATTCTTCAGCATTACTTATGAATTACGAGGGGTGTTGAACAGTTGCAAAATATCATTCTTCAGCATTACTTATGAATTACGAGGGGTGTTGAACAGTTGCAAAATATCATTCTTCAGCATTACTTATGAATTACGAGGGGTGTTGAACAGTTGCAAAATATCATTCTTCAGCGTTACTTATGAATTACGAGAGGTGTTGAACAGTTGCAAAATATCATTCTTCAGCATTACTTATGAATTACGAGGGGTGTTGAACAGTTGCAAAATATCATTCTTCAGCGTTACTTATGAATTACGAGGGGTGTTGAACAGTTGCAAAATATCATTCTTCAGCGTTACTTATGAATTATGAGGGGTGTTGAACAGTTGCAAAATATCATTCTTCAGCATTACTTATGAATTACGAGGGGTGTTGAACAGTTGCAAAATATCATTCTTCAGCATTACTTATGAATTACGAGGGGTGTTGAACAGTTGCAAAATATCATTCTTCAGCATTACTTATGAATTACGAGGGGTGTTGAACAGTTGCAAAATATCATTCTTCAGCATTACTTATGAATTACGAGGGGTGTTGAACAGTTGCAAAATATCATTCTTCAGCATTACTTATGAATTACGAGGGGTGTTGAACAGTTGCAAAATATCATTCTTCAGCGTTACTTATGAATTACGAGGGGTGTTGAACAGTTGCAAAATATCATTCTTCAGCGTTACTTATGAATTACGAGGGGTGTTGAACAGTTGCAAAATATCATTCTTCAGCGTTACTTATGAATTACGAGAGGTGTTGAACAGTTGCAAAATATCATTCTTCAGCGTTACTTATGAATTACGAGGGGTGTTGAACAGTTGCAAAATATCATTCTTCAGCGTTACTTATGAATTACGAGAGGTGTTGAACAGTTGCAAAATATCATTCTTCAGCGTTACTTATGAATTACGAGAGGTGTTGAACAGTTGCAAAATATCATTCTTCAGCGTTACTTATGAATTACGAGGGGTGTTGAACAGTTGCAAAATATCATTCTTCAGCGTTACTTATGAATTACGAGGGGTGTTGAACAGTTGCAAAATATCATTCTTCAGCGTTACTTATGAATTACGAGGGGTGTTGAACAGTTGCAAAATATCATTCTTCAGCGTTACTTATGAATTACGAGAGGTGTTGAACAGTTGCAAAATATCATTCTTCAGCGTTACTTATGAATTACGAGGGGTGTTGAACAGTTGCAAAATATCATTCTTCAGCGTTACTTATGAATTTACGAGGGTGTTCACTAAGTTCAAGAACAATATGAATATTTTTTCCGTTCATAACTAAGTAGATTTATATTATACCTTACTGAATGCCTCAATTTTAAACTTCTTCCAAATGATGAACAATTTTAAATTTCTTCCAAATAATGAATAATTTTAATTTAAAATTTCTTCCAAATAATGACTGATTTTAAATTTTAAAATTCTTCTGAATGACAACCAATTTTAGTTTAAACTTATTTATTTTACATCGACTGTAACGAAAGCTCTATGAACTTATTTGAATCACTCTTGATGTCTTCCTGGGTAGAACAAGTACTAAGCAAATGCAGATAAAGTGTCTTGCTCAGGGACACGATGCATATGGCAATGGCGGGGATTGAACCCATGACTTTTTGATCATGGGTCCAACGCTCTACCACTAGACCACAGCGCTCCACACGACCAATTTTAAATCTTTTCCAAATGACAACCGATGTTAAACTTCTTCCGAATGACATTACGGCTAACACAGCGTGTTGTTTTCAGGTGCTTAACCCACATAGATAAAGAACAAAATCGGTAGAACCGATGGATGCTCCCCGAAATGATAACTTATCATATGGCCTTGTATCATCCAGCAGTTTTCAATTTGTAGTTCCATCAGTAGTTTTTGACTTAATGTTTCGGACAAGAATTAAAAGTATAAAATTACAAAGGGCAGTAACTCTAATTTGAATGAAGATTGGTTGTAGATCTCTGCACTTCCTCTCATTGCCCTCTATCATTGTGTGAAGTTTCATTGCAGTCCCATCAGTAGTTTTGAAGTTATGCTCCAGACAAAAATTCCAAGTATAAAATTACAAAGGGCAATAACTCTAATTTGAATAAGACATAGTTACAGTTCTTGCACTCTGTACTTCCTCTCACTGCCCTCTTTCATTGTGTGAAGCTTCACTGTATTCATATCAGTAGTATTGAAGTTATGCTTCGGACACAAATTCTAAGTATAAAATTACAAAGGGCAATAACTCTAATTTGAATTTCGACAGAGTTACAGTTCTTACATGCTGCACTTCCTCTCATTGCCCTCTATCATTGTTCGAAGTTTCATTGCAGCCCCATCAGTAGTTTTGAAGTTATGCTCCGGACAAAAGTGGGACGGACGGAAGGACGGACAAAGCGGTGACTATAATATGCCCTCCCGAAAATTTCTATAATTTTTTTAATATTCAATTATATGCAAGCAGATTTAAGGTCAAAACAATAGTGGATCAATACAATGAGGTGGAATAGCCACTTTAAATTGCAATGTGTCGGTGGCATAGCCACTTTAAGATTGCAATGTGTGTGGTCCCTGTTATATAACAAAACAATGTTTACATTAGCCTCATAATTGGGCAGTTTTTCCTTGGAGATTGTGATGAGGTCCTCATAGTTGTAGCCGCGCTCATTTCTGAGTTGCTTCAGTGCCTCATCATTGTCATAGTCATCCGACTTGATCTGGAAAGACAAATAAGTTTGTTTGTTTGTATGATGTTTTACGTCATTTTCAACACACGTAAGGTTATATATGATGGTTGATTTTTTGTGGTGGAGGCAGACCACCCACTTTTCCTGGGTAGAACCAGTATTGTACACCTCCCGCCATCCGTAAGTATCGACACTTCCTCACAAGTTGAGCTCCCAGTGGGATTCGAATCAGCAGCGGTGGGAGGCAAAGGTTTACAATGCAACGTCGTTAACCATTCGGCCACGGATATGCTTTAAGTAAAACACAGTATGTGTCAGGAGCAGGTCATAGTGTTTCTGTATAGCTTGCATTCATTAAAGGGGGTCAGACTTTTTGTGTAGGTCTACTAGGGTCCATTCTCTAAAACTGACAATGATATTTACGATTCTAAAGGATCTACACTTAATGACCGAGTCTACAAATGACCCCTTAATGACCCCTTACTTACAAGGAAATTCAGTTTCAGTTGTGTACATATATGTGCGGTCCTGTATTATGTGTAAACTGTATTTTGTTGTCACTGGCATTAAAGTGTTTCCTGTATTATGTGGAAACTGTATTTTGTTATCACTGGCAGTAAAGTGTTTCCTATATTATGTGGAAACTGTATTTTGTTATCACTGGCAGTAAAGTCACAGTTATGTGGAAACTGTATTTTATTGTCACCTGACATTAAAGTGTTTCCTGTATTATGTGGAAGCTGTACTGTGTTGTGACCTGCATTAAACTTTTTCCTGTAGTATGTTGAAACTGTAGTTTATTGTCACTGGCATTAAAGTGTTTCCTGTATTATGTGGAAACTGTATATTATTGTCGCTGGCATTAAAGTTTCTCCTGTATAATGTGGAAACTGTATTTTATTGTCACCTGGCATTAAAGTGTTTCCTGTATTATGCAGAAACTGTATTTTATTGTCACCTGGCATTAAAGTGTTTCCTGTATTATGCAGAAACTGTATTTTATTGTCACTGGCAGTAAAGTGTTTCCTGTATTATGTGGAAACTGTATTTGATTGTCACTGGCATTAAAGTTTCTCCTGTATTATGTGGAAACTGTATTTTATTGTCAATGGCATTAAAGTTGCAGAAACTGTATTTTATTGTCACTGGCATTAAAGTGTTTCCTGTATTATGCGGAAACTGTATTTTATTGCCACTAGCATTAAAGTATTTCTCATCGTATGTAGAAAGTGCTGGAACAGTATTGTGTTGCCATCTGCATTGAATGGTTGCCAGTATTATGTGGCTCACATGTGGAAAACTGTATTTTGATGCACTTCTATTAGGGGATGCACCTACTATTGGGAGAAATACAGATCTAAATTTGACTGTTTACAAATGATTTCTACTAAAGTGTTCACAAATATCTGATATTAACTGTAACATATTAATGGCCTACAAAACAATACAAGTGTCTGGTCAACAAAGGTATGCCATATTTGTGACCCAAATTCTTATTTCTATCCTAAAGATAGCAAAAACTTCTCATTCATTTACAGGTAAAACTGCAGATATAAACTTGAGTTTAAATTGTAAATGTTTGCTTACAAAACAAGCCTTAATGATGCCAGGACGAATAAAATAATTATATATCGAGGGCAAAGCGCAAGACTGGTCTAACTGATTTTTTTTCACAAAATCACTTTTTTGCATTTTTGAAATATAAAAGATGAAATGTTTTTATCATTTTCTACTTACTATTGATTTTATTATTAAATAACGAATAAGTCTATCTCAGAACAACACATTTCATAGAGGCAAAGCAGGTCTGACTTGAGTTGGGCTTGTTTTGCGTTGAAATTATTGAACAAGATCTGAGAGAGACTTATTTTGTACTCAAACTAGCAAACTTATTAACTTATTACCAATTAGCTTTAAATATTAGCTTTGTTATAATTAATAGTAATGACATCATAATTTTATTATGATGTCATGATTATGATGTCACTAGTGTTGTTGATGACAAAATTATGGCCCTGTCCCAATCTGAGTAACTCGATATTGCACCTTTAAGTGTGTTTTTTCCCATTTTTTCAAAGGATAGACACTCAAACATTGGTATAACACAAATAGAAACTTTTCGTGATAAGTGTATTTTTGAAAATGTGGATACGGGTCTATAAAGTGGTGTGTCCTCATTTTAAAAGTTGTAATAATGTGATACATTTCAATGTTTATTCCGGGGAAAGGGTTTCTTTTGGGGATAAATACTAAGAAAATGGGGCTTGGATTTCTTTTGGGTGGGTGTGTGGGGGTGTGGGTAGATGGAGGTTGGGATGGGGGTGGGGGTGGGGGTGGGGGGGGTAGATAATAAGTTTTTTAAAATGTGGACACAGATCATGTTGGTCAAATAAGTCGTTTTTATATGTTTTCTAAACTAGGACACACCATCGACCCTGTCAGTGCTGCAAGTTTGGAGGGGTGTATTCGGAAGCAAATAAAATTAGAAGGAAATTAATAAGATTTTTTTTGCATTAGGCAATATCAGGAAGAGGTTCATGTGAAATTGCTACTTATGTACCGGTATACAGGTTTCTGCAAGTTCAATTAAATATGGGCAAGAAACATGTTATTCTCTATTCGGACAACTGTGATGGACAAAATTTCTAACCATGCTCTGTTATGCAAAAAAAGATCTTGGTTTTTAAAAAACTGACCACAAATTTCTTGAATCGGGATATACAGTTGAATGTAATAGTAAAGGAATATCCATATACACAACTCCCAATGGGCAGCTACAGTTACGAGCAAAACCATACAGTGTGGAGGAACTTGATTCTGACGACTTTTTGGACTTTAAAGCACTGTCACAAGTGGTACCAAACTTTGACTACGACATTGATGGTCTTAAAATAAGATGGATGGAGATATAGAGGATCTTAAACGAGTTCCCATTTCATATAAGATTTATGGCGAGTTAAAATTAAAAATAATTCATAAGTTTATAAATCTTATATGGAATGGGAACGAGTTTAAGATCCTTTTTATCACATAACATTGCAATCAAATTAGTAAAAATTAATTCAGATGGACATAGAACCGTCACGACGTCAGACACACTTTAGCGCCAAAACGTCATCAAATATTTGACGTCGTAACGTCGCGTCTCACACATAATGTTGCGTATAAAAGAGTTCGTGTTTTACCTCTTTACAAAATAGCAGTTTGCGCCAACTGTTTAACAAACCAACAACAATGTTTTGTATAATGTGCATTATTTTTATAAGCTGTCACAAATAATATGTTTATGACTCATATCTGGGTGAATTTGTAATAAATAAAATAGTTTCAGTTAATAAACTTGCATAGTGTTACAGGTTTAACTCAATCAATCAAAATCGTTCTAGGTTGTATTACACGTGTGTCATACAATAGAATATTAAATGGGTGTTCGACACTGCTAACAAGGGACGTTATGTGATAATAAAACAATATCGGCATCAGACGATGATTGTAGTAGTGAAAACATACAGTACAGTGATTTGTCATCTGCAACATTAAATCTCGGTTTTCACCACAGAAATACACTAAAGGCTGTGAGATCACAAAACACCTATGCCTCCACAATACCATCAGTCCAACCACTGTATTGTGTTATATATAAACAGCCCCCACAATTGGGCCACATACAAGGCATTAGTACATTTAAAGCATCTCCATGGCCGAATGGTTAATGACGTTGAGTTGTAACCTTCGCTACTCATCGCTGTGGATTCGAATCCCACTGGGAGCTCGTCACTTGTAAGTGAGGAAGTGTTGATTCTTACGGATGGCGGGAGGTGCACAGTACTGCCAGTTCTACCCAGGAAAAGCCTCCATCACAAAAAATCGACCGTCATATATAAGATTGCAATGTGCTGAAGATGACGTAAAATACCACACAAACAAACATTAGTACATTTATGTAGAAGGAATGTAATCCCACAGGTTCATCATTCATTTTATTATTCATTGAAACAGGAGTTGGAGTTGGAGTTGGAGTTAGAGTAAGAATGTGCATGTATTTAACAAGATCATGAAACAGCAATTTATAAATTTTACATTCATAAGAGGGAGATAGTAAGAAATTTCACCCTGAGGGAATGATTACTGACTGAGGCAGAGTCGAAGTTGACAATCATTTTGAAAATGTGATTTTCTTTCTATCCCATTCTCATGAACGTGACATTTATGTTATCATACTAGTATGTGCACAACTGTCACACCTACTAACCCTATGTGCACTAAAGCTGAGAATGACACCCTCTACAATATGTATGCATACCAAAGAAACATTACACTATCACTATCACTGATAGTGAGTTTGATATCACCTGATAGTTTGAATTACCTTATAAGGCAGATAGTGAAAAAGTCCATGTCTATGGGGATTATAGTACACAGGTATAATAATATATAAATATCACAGTCACCAGAGATGAGTAGTAAGGAAAAGGTGTCAACACACGAAATTAGGTTGAATTAACCACTGATGTTGACACCGCTTTTGGCACATATCTAGACATTAAACAGACCTGTTGGCAAGGTCTATGTAAACTTCAAAATTCAAAATTACATCTTTAAAAGTCCAGACTCTATTGTGCCCATCGCGTCAGGTTTACCTGGACGTGTTTGTTGACGGACGGACTTTAAACCTTAGAACTACACACACACACACACACACACATGAGTATAGTAAGGATATTCACTCTGAGAGAATAATTATCAACCCAGGAATTCCGAAGAGTGAATACATTCCAGGGGCGTAGCTGTGTCTAAATCAGTGTGTAGGCACAAGGTCTAGGGGTGTCCGGGGGCATGCCCCCAGGGATTTTTTTTTTTAGAAGTCTTGCATTCTGACGGTATTTTAAGCAGCAAACAGTAGGGTTTCAACCTGCGATTTCAACAGTAAATTGAATTTCAAGCTTTTGTAATCTGCGATTTTGCAACAAAAAAATCGGAACAGAACAAAATAACATATATATTACTATGAATACTTGCTTTCTGAAAATCTTTCGAAATTTTGCACAATCATGATGTGTTTGGTTCCGAAAGACCGCGAGCGAAAACAGTTCGACTTTTATTTTCTGAAAAGACCTCGAGTAAAAATTGGTATGAGCTGACCATACCCCTCCACCCTATTCCCCCCTCTGTTTTTATTGCATTTTTGACATATCTTTTTTTTTAATTTCTGGGGACAATGTGTAGGCACTTGCCTGCAGTGCCTATAGAGCAGTGCCTATAGGCAGCTACACCAATGCATTCTATCCATCCCTCTTTCTCGAATATGATATTTATTTTAAATAATACTGAATGATCCTGAATAAGGTGTTTACTATTACCTTCTGAGAAACATTACACCTTGTGCATGATTGTGATAGGCAATCACAACTTAGTGATAAAAACATAATATAACATCATAAAACAAGAGGCCCAAGAGGGCCTGTGGACGCTCTCCTGGCTAAAGATAAAGTTTATGCACAAGGGGCCATAACTCTTTCAAATATCGTTCAACCTGAACAGGGTGATGATATAGGCAACTAGGCTTGGTACTGATTGTCCCTGACAAGTTTCGTTGAAATCCAGCCAGAGGTTCAGGAGAACTAGTCTGTACAAAGTTAGTGTATTAAAACTTTTAAGGGGCCATAACTCTGCCAAAATTCATTCAACCAGAACAAGGCAATGATAGGTGCAACTAGGCTTGGTACTGATCATCCCCATCAAGATTCGTTGAAATCCAGCTAGGAGTTCAGAACAGACTAATCTGGACGTTTCTCTACTAAAACCTTTAAAGGGCCATAACCCTGACAAAAATCATTCAACCCGAATATGGCGATGATATGCACAACTAGGCTTGATACTGATCATTCTTGTCAAGTTTCGTTAAAATCCAGCCAGGGGTTCAGGAAAACTAGCCCGGAAAATGTTTGTGTATCAAAAACCTTTAAAGGGCCATAACTCCACCAAAAATCTGTTAACCGGAATGCGACGATGATATGCACAACTAAGCTTGGTGCTGATCATCCCTGTAAAGTTTTGTTGAAATGTGGGGAGACGTTCAGGAGAATAATCCAGACAAAGTTTGTGTATTAAAACCTTTAAAGGGCCATAACTCTGCCAAAAATCATTCAACTGGAACACGGCAAAGATTTGCACAACTAGACCTGGAACTGATCATCCCTAAAAAGTTTTGTTTAAATCCGGCCAGGGGTTCAGGAAAACTAGTCAGGACAAAGTTTGTGTATTAAAACCTTTAAAGGGACATAACTCTGCCAAAATCATTCAACTGGAACACTGTGACGATATGTACAACTAGGCTTGGTACTGATCATCCCTGAAAAATTTCAATGAAATTTGGCCAAATGAAGGCCCTTTCTTCTTAATGAGGCCAAAATATAGCATATTTCAGAAAATCAAGGGCCATAACTCCGGTTTAAATGGTCCAATCTGGCTGTTTTCAAACTTGTCGGACTCATTGATAGTAACAATCTGGTAAAGTTTGGTAAAGATCGGATGAAAAATGAAGACCCTATGGTATTAAGGCAAAATATAGCATTTTTAACTAAATCAAGGGCCATAACTCCGCTGTTACTGGTCCGATCTGGCTGGTTTTCGAACTTTGTCTGAGCTTTCGTTTATATTAACAATCTGGTAAAGTTTGGTAAAGATCTGACGAAAAATGAAGGTCCTATCGTCTTAACGAGGCAAAATATAGCATTTTTAACTAAATCAAGGGCCATAACTCCGCTGTTGCTGGTCCGATCTGGCTGGTTTTCGAACTTGTCCAAGCTTTCATTGATATGAACAATCTGGTAATTTTTGGTAAAGATCGGATGAAAAATGAAGACCCTATCTTCTTAACGAGGCAAAATATAGCCTTTTTTAACTAAATCAAGGGCCATAACTCCACTGTTACTAGTCCGATCTGACTGGTTTTCAAACTTATTCGAGTTTTTATTGATATTAACAAGATGGTAAAGTTTAGTAAAGATCGGATGAACAATGAAGTCCCTATCGTCTTAACGAGGCAAAATATAGCATTTTAAACTAAATCAAGGGCCATAACTCCGCTGTTACTAGTCAAATATGAATGTTTTTCATATTTGTCCGAGCTTTGTTGATATTAACAATCTGATAAAATTTGGTAAAGATCGGATGAACAATGAAGCCCCTATCGTCTTAACGAGGCAAAATATAGCATTTTTAATTAAATCAAGGGTCATAACTCCGCTGTTACTGGTCCGATATGGCTGGTTTTCGAACTTGTTCGAGCTTTCACTGACATTAACAATGTGGTAAATTTTAATAAAGATAGGATGAAAAATGAAGGCCCTATTGTCTTAACGAGGCAAAATATAGCATTTTGAACTAAATCAAGGGCCATAACTCTGCCGATATTGGTCCGATCTGGATAGTTATCGAACTTTTCTGAGCTTTTATTGATAGTAACAATCTGGTAAAGTTTGGTAAAGATCGAGTGAAAGATGAAGGCCCTATCATCTTAACGAGGCAAAATTTAGCATTTTTAACTAAATCAAGGGCCATAACTCCGCCGATACTGGTCCAATCTGGCTGGTTTTCAAACTTGTCCGAACTTTCATTGATATTAACAATCTGTGCAAGTTTGGTAAAGATCAAATAATAAATGAAGGTGCTAGAGCGTTCACAAGGCTTAATATGGCATTTTTCAGCGAAACAAGGGCCATAACTCCATTGAAATTATTTCGATCTTGCCGGTTTTCGAACTTGTTTGAGCTTTTATTGATATAAAGACACTGGCAAAGTTAAGTAAAGATCCGATTAATATTGAAGGCCCTAGAGTGTTCACAGGGCAGAAAATAGCATTTTTCAGAAAAAACGAGGGTCATAACTCCGGTGTTAATAATCCAATTTAGCTGGTTTTCGGACTTGTTCGAGCTTTTATTGATATTAACAATCTGTGCAAGTTTGGTAAAGATCAAATAATAAATGAAGGTGCTAGAGTGTTCACAAGGCAGAAAATGACCTTTTTCAGAAAAAACAAGGGCCATAACTCTAGTGTTACTGACCCAATTCAGCTGATTTTCGAACTTGTCCAAGCTATAATTAGTATTAACAATCTGTGCAAGTTTGGTAACGATCAAATAATAAATGAAGGTGTTAGTGCGTTCACAAGGCAGAAAATAGCAATTTTCAGAAAAAAACAAGGGCCATAACTCCAGTGTTACTGATCCGATTTGGCTGGTTTTCGAACTTGTCCGAGCTTTTATTAATATTAACAATCTGTGCAAGTTTGGTAAGGATCAAATAATAAATGAAGGTGCTAGAGCGTTCACAAGGCTTAATATGGCATTTTTCAGCAAAACAAGGGCCATAACTCCGGTGAAATTTATCTGATCCGGCTGGTTTTCGAACTTGTCCGAGCTTTCATTGATATAAAGACACTGGCAAAGTTTCGTAAAGATTCGATGAATAATGAAGGCCCTAGAGTGTTCACAAGGCAAACGTTAACAGACGGACGGCCGACGGACAACGGAGGGACGGCCGACGGACGACTCGCCATCCCATAAGCTCTGCTGGCCTTCAGCCAGTAGAGCTAAAAATAATTGCTAGGTTCTCATCCAAATTTATTTCAAAATAGGGGCAGGAGGTGAAATTTTATTTTTTTATTTTTTATTTTATACGACAAATGGAAAATGGCCTTGGCACAAGGCAAAAATAGTAAAACATACTACTGAGTACTTCCAAGATTGAAAACACATTTTTAATAGTGTTTCATACTTTCAACAATATTTTGTTTTAATTTTTTTTTTGTTTAAATATTATTTTTTTTGAAGAAATAAAAATTACCGGGGTGGCAAAAAAAAAACAGGGGCGGGCGGGGATGAGAATCTAGCAATTAATTTATTATGACCTAAGGTATAAAAAATAGGTTTTGGTTGGAAAATTAAAATTGATATATTTGTTTTAAATATTATATTTTGTCTTTTCTCATAACTCAATTTATGATAAAATGGGTGTACACAGAGCCTCAGTCTGGTTAAATTGAATTTATAAACCGAGTTGAGTAAACATTATAATTTACGATGCGCTGCTCTGTTGAGCATCATCAGTTATATCCTACCAAAAGGTTCAAACAAAGGTATAAATAACGCGAACTCAAACTGCGAGTCATTACGTTACTGATGAGTACAAACCTGTACGAAACTAGTATAACTAGGTCAAGCCTTTATAAACACCGATCAACCTTCAAAAACTGTCTATATCCAACCAGTTTGAAATTCAATATTTAAAGGGACTGGTGGCGATTTAGAAGAGTGGCTGGTGTCAATCCAAATATAAATGACAACCTTGATAATGGGTTCAGTTTCATATGAAATGTGCAGTAAATACATGCATTATATTAAGCTGTATGTTAATAACCTTAACGTCTCACACCACAATTAATTTTCCATAGGGTCCCATTGTAATTTTTTTTGTTCATGGCATAGAAATAAACTGATTTTACAACATGTATTTATGCTTAAATTCTTCATTGATCCAATATCTGCAATTTAAAACACATTTAACAAATATTTACCAGATTGAACTTTTTTTAATATAATGTTTGCTTGACACCTATCAAAATCTAGACGAAAATACAACCCCGTGGTGATCAGACCCATGATGTGTAAAATGAGGTAGAATTAGCTAGAAAGCTTATATCAACATGCATTTTTCTGTGACCTCTTCCTAAAATGCTGTAGATTTAGAACCTGGTAAAGATAAATCAATGTATCCTGTAAAATGTAGAAAAGATAACTTTTTTTGTTCTACCTCCTTCATCTGTAGGGCACGAGTATTAAAGGGAGATAATAGTGGCGTGAGTCCTTCAGGTTGATAATAGTGGTGTGAGTCCTTCAGGTTAACTATTGTTTTTGTTAGTATATATGTAGAATGGCACACTTAAAAAATCTGAAATTCTTAAACGAGAAAATTTTGTCATGGGAGAAGCAGAAGTGTCAGGAATGGTCTACAAGCATGAATTTTGCTTATAATACATAAAAGAAATATACAGAATCACAATATTTATTGCTAAATTGGGTGGGACATTACCCCATCCACCTATAGTGTAACTGTGTTATTAGCTCGACTGATCAGAGATCAGCAGAGATTATGCCTTGGTGCAGCGTCCGTCGTCCGTCCGTGTCCGTAAACTTTTTTTTGTAGCGACTACTCCTCTGAAACTACTGAATGGATTTTCATGAAACTTTACAGAAATGTTGCCAATGAAGTCTAGTTAATCCAAGCAAAAATTCATGTTGATGTTAAATCCAAGATGGCCACCAAATCTAAAAATAGTTTTTTAAAAAACAAGTTTGTAGCGACTACTTCTTGAAAACTATAAGTGATATTGATATGGGGCTTTTTCTAAAATGATCAGCACGACATGATGTTGGTCCTTGTAGAAATTCGTTTTGATTCGACGTTAAACATGGCTGCCAGCGGCCATCTTTCTTTACATAGAGTTATATAACGAAAACTTGTATCAATGCTCGCTAAAATGCTTAATGCAATACAGCGAGGATAAATAAACGCTTATACAAACAACTTGTAGCGACTACTCCTGTGAAACTACTTGACGGATTTTCATGAAACTACACAGGAATGTTGCTCTTGATGTCTAATTGATCCTAGCAAAATTTCAGGTCGGCCGGAAATTCAAGATGGTTGCCACGGCTAAAAATAAATTTTCAAAATACAAGTTGTAGAGACTACTTCTTGAAAACTATAAGTGATATTGATATGGGACTTTTTCTAAAATGGTCAGCATGACATGATGTTGATCCTTGTCAAAAATCGTTTTGATTCAACGTTAAACATGGCTGCCAGCGGCCATCTTTGTTTACATAGAGTTATATAGTAAAAACTTGTAGCGACTACTCCTCTGAAACTACTTGGCAGATTTTCATGAAACTTTGCAGGAATTATGCTCTTAATGTCTAATTGATCCTAGCAAAATTTCAGATCGGCCAGAAATTCAAGATGGCCACCACAGCTAAAAATAGATATTTAAAAAGTAAGTTTGTAGCGACTACTTCTTGAAAACTATAAGTGATATAGATATAGGACTTTTTCTAAAATGATCAGCATGACATGATGGTTATCGGAGTCGAACATTATTTTGATTCGACGTTAAAATGATCAACATGACATGATGTTGATCCTTGTCAAAAATCGTTTTGATTCGATGTTAAACATGGCTGTCAGTGGCCATCTTTGTTTACATAGAGTTATATAATGAAAACTTGTAGCGACTACTCCTCTGAAACTACTTGACGGATTTTCATGAAACTTCACAGGAATGTTGCTCTTGATGTCTAATGGATCCTAGCAAAATTTCAGGTCGGCTGAAAATAATTTTTCAAAAAACAAGTTTGTAGTCACTTCTTCCTGAAATCAAAATCAATCAGTAGAGCTTCAAGGTCATTGACCTCTTGTTTTTCTTTGAAATGCATGAATATTCCTGAAAATGGTGAATTTAGATAAAAAAAAAAATCATTTAAGGTTTCATATATATATATAGTACAATCATGTCTACTTTAATCCAAAAAGGTTCACATAACATATACACATACCACTCCCATAGGAAATTGCAAGTTACTATAATTATGAAATGTCTGTTATGAAATGTCTTACTAGACTCATTTTAAAAGTGAATCATAATTCGTATGCTATTAGAGCAGTGTCATTTTAACACATTATTGGAATATTAAAGTGTTAACTATAAATTTATATCATTCACAGGGGTAATGACTAGAAAATAGTTGAGGCTGTATGGTTGTGTATAGAACTTCAAAAAAACAAACAAACAAAAAACATCGCTATTAATGAGTTTTTCTGACAGATGCTTGTGTAGCTTTAACAGCTTTTTGTAGCATTCAAGGACTACAGCCAACCAAAAACACGTATCAAAACGAAGAACACTTACAAGGATAAATAAAAGGCAGGCATGTGCCATTACAAACATAAAAGTGTTGACAATAGGGCAACCGCCTTGTAACGGTCTGTGGCAAAAAGACCGCTGGAATCAGGTTCTAGGGTGCACCAAACCTCACTCTTATCACTTGTCATCCCTATAACATGACAGTGTAAATACAGAAACACCCGCCAGGCTATGTCCTCTAACACACTAGGCAGCTGTAATAGGCAATATACGTATAACACAAAGATGATCATGTACATATGAATATAACAATGCATAGAAAGCCATAAAGCAAGTACTCAAAGACTTGAAAGCCAGAGCAACAAAAAATAAACCATGTATGGTGCAACAAGACCAGCTTAGAGACAAACATTGTTATCCTCCTTTCAAGATTTAGGTTGATGTCATCGTACAAGGAGGAATGCTTAGTGGTGAACTGTAAATGGGTAAACCAATAAACATGCAGTGTGTTGCAAAATGATAGTGTCATTTATATCCTCTTTTGATAAACTTTTAAACAAGTTTAATAAAGACTGACTACTGCCTTCAGCTTGGAACGGTCAGTTGCAAAAAAAGGCCGCTGGGGTTTTAAACCAAAAGTCGGTTGTAATAGTCTTTATCGCAGAAGAGTTCTTAAATTAATTGTATGCAACTTGGCGGAACTCTGGCTTCAAAAAACACAATTTGAGATGTTGTATGATATCCAGTTAGTATATATGTAGAATGGCAACACATTACACATTTCTTCTCCGAGTATGTTTTTGTTTTTTTGTATATCCCAAACATTAGTGTGTGTGTGCGCGTGCGTGTTTTATACCGGGCACATTTAAATCGGACCTAAAATGTTTTTGTGAGATCCAGTGCTTACATGGTAACAAAGCAATACTAATACAGTTATCTTCACCAATGACAACCGTTTCAAAGTTGACAGAAGATGTCACAACATTTTTTTACACTAATAAAGACGTTCAGCCCCTCCTCCAGAGGCAAGTAGAATAGAAACTCCTCTTTCAGTGAAAAAATCACTACGCAATAGTAGGAATTTTGTTTATTTTCTGTGTTACTAAGGAACATTTCTTTCTTGGACTTAAAGAGGCACTACCTATATCTACGCGATTTTTAATGTAAAATATTAAATACTCAATATTACTGCATTTATATGTATACAAAGCTATTTTATGAGTATTCTAAGAAGAAACATGGTTCGTATTCCAGTTCTGTAAATTATTAATTATGATCAAAACAATATCTTGAATAAAATGCTGCCCAGCCGTTTATTCCTGCCGGAGAACTACCAGTTTTTACGATTTTCTTGGACATGCGCAATGCGATTAAATTATTCGGCGCAGTTCCAATAGCAAACTAATCGATCGGAACTCTTCGCTAATCAGACGAGGTAGTTCTGATTGTAAACGAATAAGATCGGAAAATCTCTGCAATCGGCTTGTCTAAAACAATTACGAAAACAATTTCAAAATTCCGATCTTTTCAATCCTGTTTTTCCCCAGCAAAACGCATATTACATTGGGTGAAAGTATTGCCATTTACCTTTTTCATAGTCCTCTTAATAATTAAGTAAAGTTTATATCAATTGGTGGACAAAAAGATATAGGTAGAGCCTCTTTAAACGGTGTATCTAAAGAAATCTTGACTCCTGTCTTTACATGTCTTATGTGTGTAACATCATTTGTGTTTGGTGCTGCATCCATCATAAACAACGATGTTTTTTTATATTTCTGAAGTAGATAATCTTTGTACTGCATGCAACTATCATGGAACCTGCTACCTTTCTTGCCAAGGAATCTTTTGCAATAATCTTTGACATACTGGATCTCTGGTGGATAACGGTTGAAGAAGAACATGTATAATTTTGACAACAATCTCCCATTTTCCAAATAAAGTCAGCCAGACTATTTTTGCGGTTCCATTGGCAACTCTGTGTTGTTGAACATCGAAAAAGGGATGATGCAAACCTCGAACTGCAAGTTGTCAGCAATATCGTCTACAAATATACTTACTGCTGAAATCTCCCGTTATCTTTGAAGGACTTTGTACTTGGAGATAAGCTAGTAGTGTGTTTTTATCTTTTTGGTTCATCTCTGGTCAACCGAGATATACACACTTTTTGTGTGCTGATCACTCGTTTTTATTTATGCATTAGCTGAACCCATAATGCACTTTGAATTTCTGACATTCCCCGGACCTCGTGTTAGTCCACACCTTGATTTTAATGACCTCATGAGAAACTATTCGATGACAAGGCCACTATCTAAACCTGCACAGTAACTGTCACTTCTAATTACATGATTGCCATGATTGCCAGACTGGAATGCACTATGCACATCTGGCTGGTCTTTCTCTAACTTCTTCAAGTTTTGGATGTAATAGTATATATAGGCAGATTTCAAATATAAATTCAGCCCAGAAGTAGAACAATATGGAAGCATCTTTTGTAAGCCTTTTAAGTGCTGTTCCCAATTAAGTGCCGGTTCTCTCAACTCGAATAAACTGTTTTAGTATGGTGGCCATTTCCATATACTATAGCCAGTTTTTTCTATACGTTTTAGGCTCAGTTTTTGTAAAATGGCATCTTCTCCTCAAGATCAACGTACAGTTTGATGATTTCATTTAAGTCCACTTTCATGTTGAATACACTTGGATCCGCCTGCTTTGTTGGTTGTTTTCTTACACCTTATTTCTCTTCGAAATTGCATAGTGCAAAACTTTTTCTGCAGTGGGTATGGGTAACATGTGAACAGCCTTTCATCAAACGTGTGTCATTTCGAATTCTCTGGTGTAAAACGGATTTCAGAATTGCTTTTTTCTGCCACAAATGCATATTCTAATTTACCATGACCATTTATATAAAATGAATGAATGAATGGAGTTTTACGGCACGTCGACACATAAATAGGTCATATTGTGCACAAAAATTGATAAAAAATTAAGAAATGACATATTAATTAAAAATTAATGTAAATATATAAAGATAAAACTATTAAAAAATAAGGGATGATAAGGTGTAATATAAACTATGTATGTAAATCAACAAATGCCCATCAACGGGTATATAAACAAGTAAATACATTTATATAGACCACACATGATGCCTACTTAGTAACTATTATAATTAATAATAAATAATGTGTGTGCTTTGAACAGCCTAAAAGCCCTAGATTTTGTTTACTTGTACATATGGGCAATGAAAATCAACATTTAAATATATTTGGTTGTAAAAAATATCATTATTTTACACAAGAAGACTAATTATCGATTTTATGCAAAGTCTATCGTTTTACAAAATTTGTAGCCTGAATGGGTTGAAAAACTGACAAATCTGGGCCATGTTTTATTAAATTTTTTATGATGTCTTAAATTTTAAAATCGTCCATTTTTTTGCCTAAGCATTCAATGCAGACAATTATGTGTGGACGAAGTGCAGAAATATCACATGTATAAGAAAATAAAATGAAATCAAGTTTATTTGATAAGTGTAATTTATAGTGAAGCATATAAGATCAAAATGGTCGTAAGTTGTTGCTTAAAAAGGGCCCTGGTGTTTAAAATAATCAGTTAAAAGAAGACTGAATCTAGATCTCGACATTAGTAAACAAGGAAACTGTAGATCTACTGTACAGGATTTATGAACATCGTATTAAAATAAACATATATCTAGATCTATACATTCTCATGCATTCTCACGCAAGACAATATAGGCCTACCAATTGATTTAGTACGATCAAGAAATCCCAATGTTTACATTTATCGCTGGTATCTTGTTCAGATAAATGCGCCATAAAAGTTGTTGTGACGTCATTTGGGCACGCACTTATAGAAAAATACGGTGTATGGTGGCTTGTAAATGGCATTACCAAAATAAGTGTTTTTGCGAAGTTCAAACACTTTTTTCAGCAGGAAGGACACCTGCGATTTTGTGCAACTTTCAGTAATAAGTTGATATAAACACATACTTTCGCAGAGTAAAAGAATAATTTCTTTTGCAATTAGTTCAACCTCAAAGTATACACCGAGTAGCCTAGTGTGTTGACAAGACAAACTATAGCAATTTTTGTTAATTCAAGGGCAATAACTCCAGTGTTAGTGGTCCAATCTGGCTTGTTTTTGAACTCGTTTAGGTTTTCATTGATATTAACAATCTTGTTAGGTTTGGTAAAAATTGAATGAAAACGAAGGTGGTAGAGTGTTGACATCAAAATGTTAACACATTTTTCAATAATTCAAGGGAAATAACTCTGGTGTTACTGGTCCGATCTGGCTGGTTTTCGAACTCGTCTGAACTTTCATTAATATTAATAAGCTGGTAAAGTTTGGTAAAGATCGGATGAAAAATGGTGGCGCTAGAGTTTTGACAAGACAAAATATAGCAATTTTTGTTAATTTAAGGGCAATAACTCCGGTGTTACTGATCCGATATGGCTGGTTTTTGAACTCGTCAAAGGTTTCATTGATATTAACCAGCAGGTAATGTTTGTTAAAGATCGGACGAAAAACGAAGGTGCTAGAGTGTTGCCATCAAAAAGTTAACACATTTTCCAATAATTCAAGAGCAATAATTCCGATGTTACTTTTTCGATCTGGCTAATTTTCGAACTTTTCCTAGCTTTCATTGATATTAATATTAATAATCTGGTTAAGTTAAGTAAAGATCGAATGAAAAATGGAGGCGCTAGAGTGTTGACAAGACAAAATATAGCAATTTTCGTTTATTAAAGGGCAATAACTCCGATGTAATTGGTCCGATCTGGCTGGTTTTCAAACTCTTCCAAGCTTTCATTGATATTTATAATCTGTTAAAGTTTGGTAAAGATCCGATGAAAAACGAAGGTGCTAGTGTTGACATCAAAAAGTTAACGGACGACGGACAACGGAGGACGGACAAAAAAGCCCTATTGGCCAGTAGAGCTAAAAACTGCTGTCAATTAAGTCAAACCTTATAAAATTTGGGCTATCCAAGGAAAACGGTCAGTTTCTGTAATGTGGTTATTTTGAAGATAATTGTCATGTGGTTATTATGAAGATAATTGTCATGTGGTTATTATGAAGATAATTGTAATGTGGTTATTATGAAGATAATTGGCTATTTATAAAAAAGTACAACTCATGTGATCTAAATTACCTTTTCCTGAAAGACTTTATGCGTCTTTTTTTGTTTTTAGGATTATCAACCATCCTACCCTAAAATTTGACAAAAATGACAAAAGTTTATTGTCTCTGACATTTGATTGATGATATTTTCATAAATATATAAAAAAAAAATACCCTCCCCATAACCATGGTAAACTATATTTTTACAGAAAAAATCGGTAAAACAATTAATAAACAAGAGGGCCATGATGGCCCTATATCGCTCACCTGAGTTAATTTGAACCAATAAAAGAGGGCCAGGGCCAAGATGGCCCTAAAGCGATCATCTGAGTACTGGCACATTATCGAACTTCTTCGAAATCTTATGGTCCTATACAATCTGTGCAAGTTTGGTTAAGGTTGTTCAAGAAATGTGGGCTCTGTTGTGTATAACAACATTGATATAGACAGTTTAAGACACTGACAAAGTTTGGTAAAGATCGAATATAAAATGAAGGTGCTAGAGAATAACACCTTGGGCAGAGCCAAATGTGACCCCAGGGCTACATGTGATATATGAGAGCTGTGTGCTTTGTGGTTTTAGAGAAGAAGATTTTTTAAGTTTTTCCCTATACAAGTCTATGTAAAACTGTGACCGACGGAGTGGGGTCAAATTTTACCCCTGGGTCATCATTTGAACAAACTTGGTAGAGGACCATAATCTAATAGTAAATTCAAAATATTAAACCTCTGGCTCTTGCAGTTCCAGAGAAGAAGATTTTTTTCAGTTTTTCCCTATACAAGCCTATGTAAAACTGTGACCCCCGGGGCGGGGCCAAATGTGGCCCCTGGGTCACCATTTGAACAGAATTGGTAGAGGACCATGAGCTTATAGCAAAAGCAAAATATTAATCCTCTGGCTCTTGCAGTTTCAGAGAAGAAGGCTTTTTAAGTTTTTCCCTATTCATATCTATGTAAAACTGTGACCCCCAGGGCGGGAACAAATTCGACCCCAGGGTCACCATTTGAACAAACTAAGTAGAGAACCATAAGCTGATGCTACATGTAATACATGAGAGCTCAGTGCCATGTGGTTCCAGAGATGAAGATTTTTTAAGTTTTTCCCTATACAAGCCTATGTAAAACTGTGACCCCCGGGGCGGGGCCAAATGTGACCCCTGGGTCACCATTTGAACAAACTTTGTAAAGGACCATAAGCTTATAGTAAATGCAAAATATCAAACCTCAGGCTCTTGCAGTATCCGAGAAGAAGATTTTATAAAAAAAAATCCTATACAAGTCTATGTAAAACTGTGGCCCCTGGGGCGGGGACAAATTTGACCCCAGGGTCACCATTTGAACAAACTAAGTAGAGAACCATAAGCTGATGCTACATGTAATACATGAGAGCTCCGTGCCATGTGGTTCCAGAAAAGAAGATTTTTTTTCAGTTTTTCCCTATACAAGCCTATGTAAAACTGTGACCCCCGGGGCGGGGCCAAATGTGACCCCTGGGTCACCATTTGAACAAACTTGGTAAAGGACCATAAGCTTATAGTAAATGCAAAATATCAAACCTCTGGCTCTTGCAGTTTCTGAGAAGAAGATTTTTAAAAAAAAATCCTATATAAGTCTATGTAAAACTGTGACCCCCGGGGCAGGGACAAATTTGACCCCAGGGTCACCATTTGAACAAACTTAGTAGAGGACCATAAGCTGATGCTACATGTAATACATGAGACCTCTGTGCCTTGTGGTTTCAGAGAAGAAGATTTTTTAAAGTTTTTTCCTATATGTCTATATGAAAAACATGCAAAATCTCAATATACGAACTTTGGACCCCTGGGGCATGGCCATTTTTGACCCCGGGGACTTCATTTGAACAAACTTAATAGTCTAGACGTTGGCGATCATTTTAAAAGAAAAACTGTCGATATCTATCCAGCGGTTCTTGAGAAGTAGATTTTTTAAGGTTTCAACCATATATGGTAATGGCGGCCATCTTGGATGTCGCGCTGACCTAATTTTAACAAATCTAACAAGAGGTCAATGACCTTGAAGCTCTACTGATTGATTTTGATTTCAGGAAGTAGTCGCTACAGACTTGTTTTTTGAAAAAATATTTTTAGCCGTGGCGGCCATCTTGAATTTCCGGCCAACCTGAAATTTTGATAGGATCAATTAGACATCAAGAGCAACATTCCTTTGAAGTTTCATGAAAATCTGCCAAGTAGTTTCAAAGGAGTAGTCGCTACAAGTTTTTACTATATAACTCTATGTAAACAAAGATGGCCGCTGGCAGCCATGTTTAACGTTGAATCAAAACAATTTTTGACAAGGACCAACATCATATCATGCTGATCATTTTAGAAAAAGTCCCATATCAATATCACTTATAGTTTTCAAGAAGTAGTCGCTACAAACTTGTATTTTGAAAAATTATTTTTAGCCGTGGCGGCCATCTTGAATTTCCGGCTGACCTGAAATTTTGCTAGGATCAATTAGACATCAAGAGCAACATTCCTGTGAAGTTTCATGAAAATCCGTCAAGTAGTTTCAGAGGAGTAGTCGCTACAAGTTTTCATTATATAACTCTATGTAAACAAAGATGGCCGCTGGCAGCCATGTTTAACGTCGAATCAAAACGATTTTCGACAAGGACCAACATCATGTCATGCTGATCATTTTAGAAAAAGTCCCATATCAATATCTCTTATAGTTTTCAAGAAGTAGTCGCTACAAACTTATTTTTTAAAAATCTATTTTTAGCCATGGCGGCCATCTTGAATTTCCGGCCGACCTGAAATTTTGCTAGGATCAATTAGACATCAAGAGCAACATACCTGTGAAGTTTCATGAAAATCTGTCAAGTAGTTTCAGAGGAGTAGTCGCTACAAGTTTTCATTATATAACTCTATGTAAACAAAGATGGCCGCTGGCAGCCATGTTTAACGTCGAATCAAAACGATTTTCGACAAGGACCAACATCATGTCATGCTGATCATTTTAGAAAAAGTCTCATAGCAATATCCCTTAGAGTTTTCAAGAAGTAGTCGCTACAAACTTGTTTTTTAAAAACCTATTTTTAGATTAGGCGGCCATCTTGGATTTCACATCAACATGAATTTTTGCTAGGATCAACTAGACTTCATGGGCAATATTTATGTAAAGTTTCAAGAATATCCATCAAGTAGTTTCAGAGGAGTAGTCGCTACAAATAAAAGTTAACGGACGGACGGACAGACGGACGGACAGACGGACAGACGGACGGACGACGGACGCCGCACCACGGCATAAGCTCTGCTGATCTCTGATCAGTAGAGCTAAAAAGCATTCACCTAAGGATCATCCACGTGAAGTTTGGTCAAAATTAGACAAGAGATTTCTGAGTAGAAGTTATTTGAAGCAAAAGTTAACGACGGACGACGGACGACGACGGACGAAGAGTGATCCCAATAGCTCACCTTTGAGCCTTCGGCTCAGGTGAGCTAAAAATACTGGCCTTACGTCATCTAACTCAATTTCAAAGATATTTTAGCAAATCCTGGTTTGCTAAATGCATTTATTTATATTAACACATAAAACTGTACCTGGGTACAAATTTAATTATTAAATTAGGCATAAACATGATAAATTACATGGGTCATGATATTTAAACAAACTTATTTTTAAAGTCCCATTATCCCGCCAACAACAGCCAAAGTTTACACCATATGAACACCATTTCTAAACCTACTGATAACGAGGTACATAATTATATACAGCTAGTGTAGCTTGCATATTATGAGAATCCAACCCAATAGACACAATAATTATAAACAGCTTTAACCAGCCAAGCCGAACCCAAAAACTGGAGTTTAACCTACTTATAATTCTTTTTACACATATATTCAATCATGTGGATTTGTAGTGTAATTTTTTCGTTATTTGGCAGGTTAGTTTCTTTAAAGTTAACACAGAATCCTTATAACATTAATCAATAATCAGTAGTAGTTTATGTTTTCAATAAACATGTTTTTGTTTCGATTGATAATGCTGTAGATATCCAAACACTAAGGAAAAAGTGGTTTCCTTTATAATATAGGTTCAGTCCTAAAGCAGCAGGCCTGCCAAATCTCAGGATAAAATCTGAAATTGATTTAGGATTTTTCATTAGCTCATGCCTCTTGGGATAAATCTCCAGAATTAAGACTACAATTTTGGGATTTGTTTTAAAAATCAAATCTCATTATTTATAACTGTTGACAATTTTAACATATTATTGGCACTTTGGCGAAAAACATTTGTGATATTAATACTTTTAATCTAATTACAAAGACACACCTAAAACCAGTGCCCCAGATAACTTCTGGACCTATTGAGTATTTCACTCATGAAATTAAAATTAATTGAGTGAATTTCAAATTTTCAAAAATAATAGGGTGATTGGGGATCAAATGTAAAACAAGCAAGGTAACTTACCCGTCTTTATGTCAGCTTTATTGACTTGTTATTCATGGCAGTGGTTTGTCAATGATTTTAATGGTCTGCGCAACGCAAACGCTTTAAAAAGTAAACAAGAAAACGCCCAGACGACTACACAATAGTATAGACTTATTCAACTATATAGCGTTCTCATTTACTGCTCCACTTTATCGATAATTATGTAACGTCCCAGTCAAGATAAACACCGGAAGTAAAATCTGCTTTTTGTAAATATTGGAATACGCACGAAAACATCAATCCATCAATCGTTTGAACACTTTGACTGTCGATACGCTCGAAAGTTGAAATGTTTGAGTGAAAAGGAAATTGCTTGGGTATCCGATACGCATATCAGAGAAATTAATTCGGTATTTGGCAATTTTAATTGATTGAAATACGCAGATACGATGCTTATCTGGGGCACTGCTAAAACAAACTATTTCTATGCATGATGTGTAATTCCATTATTTCCTATGGATATCAATAAGTATAGAGTGCAGGAGGGTAATTCTGTGCACCAAATGCACCTATCAATGATAGACAAAATGTATAAATTTACAGTCTAATACCCATCCAACATTGAGCAACATTTATGTATAATTCCCTAAGGTCTGCACATATACTTAATATCAAATACCCCTATATTGGTATCAGGTTCTATCTAATTCCCTACCCTGGTCAGGTGTAATAATTTTGATAGAGCATCTTCAAAAAAACTGTCCAATCAGTGACCAGAAATGACATACATAATACATTCTGGTAGGTGATAAACTTGGTCTTTATCCTTGATGTTCACCCAAGTTTACTGTTAAAAATTAAGGTATCTACAATGTGATTCTTTTAAAACCCTGCTTATTCATGCAAATTGATTCAATATAGGTACCTTACAAAATCTTGAAAATTATCATCTTTTTACTCTGCCAAAGATTTTTATTTTACTATAGAACCTAAGGATAAAAACCGAGTAACACAAATTGTATCACCTACTAAAAATAAGATAAAATCTGAACATCTCTGCATTGAAAAATTATGATATTTATGGTTATGCCCACCCCAGTTAGGGAAAACATTGACAGGGGCATAAGGTCTGAAAGTAGTCATAAACAGATTCTAGGTAGTTTTGATTTAAAGTCCCTATCACACAATCCACAGGCAAATTTTACAACAGATGTATGTTTCTAAGCCTACTGACAACGAGGTATGAACTTTATAAAGTTACATATTTTGAGAATACAAACTCTGTAGACACCATATGTACTGCTTTAACCAGCATGGAGCTCAACTTGTAAGTGAGATTGAATCGATTGAATTGGGGTGGTTTTACGGTGCACCAACACAAGTAAGGTTATATGGCACCAAACAGGGATGAATATGCCAGGCTCATCCTCCATTTACATCTAGATAAAATGGAGAATGGGCCTAGAACCTTCTAACCTGCAGAGATGCTGCAATTTCTATTGTAGACAATCCATTTACGATGGAGCCACATTTCCACAATTGCATACGCGGTGTCATGAAGAAGACGTTGAATGAGCATGATAAAAAAGTGACAAAATGAACATGAATGTGGGGTCCCACCCCTCTGCCTCTAGCGGGATTTGCAGTGGTTGTATTCTACCCCGGCAACCACACGGGGAAACTTGTAAGTGAGAAGGTGTCGATTCTTATGTATGGCGGGAGGTATACAGTACTAGTTCTACCCATGAATAAGTGGGTGGTCTTCCTCCACCATCAAACAAACAAATTAAACCAACCAGGTCAAATCCCAAACTGGAGCATCTAATTAAGAGTTACCATCCATACCGTAATTCATTTTACATATATATCACAGGTAGTTTAAGAACCCATGAATAAACCTATACATTTAATCAGCACATATACATTAGTATATGCTTATTACATTATTATATGGCCTGAACACCTGGATAAAGTTTTTATAAAGCCTCACTCATCGGTTTTGTATGGTAATTTTGCCGTTATTTGTACAATTTAGTTAGTTTCTTTAACGTACCAATGCCACTGGAGTGATTCAGACAAAATTTATTGACATTCTAATGTCAAAATTCATCACTAAACAACACCACTAGCATGCTTTTGGACATGAAAATGTTTTTCTTATGCTGAACACTTATATTAAAACAAAACTCCATCAACGATTATTTTATTTCAATTTAATATATTTTTAAGAATCTGTTTATACCAATTGGATATTCTGAGGCATCCGTTTGTGTAGTATTTTTTCAAATATATTTTGGCCTTATTATTCATCTGATTGGCATTTCTTTAGGTTTAAAGTGTCAACACTTTGAAGAAAATCACAAATTTTACTATCTTTTTTTTTTTGTAAAAAATTGCATAAATATATAAACGAAAATTAAAATAATATCAGTTTGTGCAGTTGACATATGATTAAAACGTGACTGAGCAAGATTAGTAGATGCGCAGCTTAACCTAGTCCTAATTACGACTGCAACTGGATAAAATAAATTAAATTTACACTTAAAAAAAACCAAAAAGGACACAAATCAAGTCGTGTGCTGAAAATTTCCATTTAAAAATGTTATTCACACAATTAAAAAAAAAGAAAGCATTTTGTGCAGAAGTTTTGGCAGCCCTGAATATTACTGTACTTACTGTGAAATATAAAACACCCAATTCCTTCAACGTGTCCAAGCTGACCAGCTGAGGTGGGTCTAACTGGTGAGGATGTCTCTGATCCACACTAGTGTCATCCATATACCAAGATTTAACCATTTTGTTACTCTATCGACAAGCACAGTTCAAATAAATGTGTGTCAGGGAAGTTCAGAACTGATTATCCGAGTAGATATTTTACCTGTACACCGCTTACACGTCAAGCAAATTGACACTTCCGGTCGCAACAGTTCACAATGTGGGACACAGCTTTTATCAATTTTGACAGGTAAGATAACATTATGATTTAAATTTGTGTCAGTACGGCTGTAGGTAAATCTTTATTGCATCGCTTTTTATAGTTGTCACACATCAGATCCAGGGGATAAATCTGTGAAACTTCATATTTTGGCTTGGTCCGAGGTCCACTTCATTTACTATCTCCATAATATTGTGTATGTTTGTTTGTTTGAATGACGTTACAAATTTTTAGCGCATATTCGGCCATATATGACGGACGATTTTTTGTGGTAGAGGCAGGCAACCCTATTTTTTTGGGTAGAACCAGTGTATACCTCCAGTCAACAATTTCACTCGCACTTAACTAAATCCGAGCCTTCTCTGACCTTTTTACGATTTTTGATATTTCATCTGGCTGTGTACAAAGCCGCATAAAAAAAATAATTAAAAAAAGGCTTTTAGGGTCAGAGAAGGCTCGGATTAGCACTTAACAAGTCGAACTCCCAGTGGGATTCGAACCAGCGGCAGTGAGAGACGAGAAAGTTTTAGATGCAGCGTCTTTACTATCCCGGCAATGGAGGCACTTTACATTTGTATAACATTGCTATTAATTACCAAGCCAATGGAATCTCTTCTGAAGTCTGAAATTATCAGGTCAGGTAGGCTATTGTCGAGATATGTTTGTAACATTCATTGATACAAGATGTTTTCTGAATGGGTAATTGAGTATTCTCGACATTCAGCATATTATTTTAGGGTAGCTAGGACTGGTTGGCCCGGTGACTGGGTGTTAGTGTTGTTCCGATTAATCAATTTGATCGATCAGTTATGCCTTTGATCTGATTAATCGATTACAATTTTTCATGATCGACTTTACTCGGTTGTTGAAAATTATGGCTTATTTCATTCTCTTGTACTAATTAAAATGGGTTAAATGTCGGTGTTTGCCTTAAAAAGGGTGCTCGATGCAATAAATCAGTTTTTAGGTTTGTTACTGACCCCCATACAGAAATATTTAGTGTACGTCGGATATTATATATAGGGGGACTCGGCTATTGTATCGCCCCCTATAAATCTTACTGATCCCAAATATTTCTGTATGGTCAACTCAATAACTAATAATGACAGATTGTTAACAGTGACATTCAGAGTAACTTACACAATTTACTTGTCCCCCGTCAAATTTACTTGTCCCCGCACTTCATGTAAAAGTGATACAAAAAACAAGATCAATCATGAAAGTGACATTACATTCCCTCAGTTGCATTCCACCAATGAAAACAAGATAGTTTTTATTTGTCATTTACAAGGGGACATCTGTTAATGTCAAACCCTGACGTTAAACACCATGCTTACATATAACCATGGTATTTGAGCAGTTGTTTCACGATGTTTGTCACGGTAGCATTATAGATGAGGCTTCAAAGCAGCTTTTCAAATATTTTCAATATTGTTGCATTTAAGCATAAGGTTTATTATTTCATAAGAACTGATTTTAATCCACTAGTTGTTGAGGGAGCGCTGCAGTTTTGTGGTATAGAGAAAATTTAAACAGTGACATCATACGACAACAAATATATAGACGGCTACATTCATAATTAATGTATTTACCTACCGTAGTTTGTACATACATTAATTATTAATGTGGCATGAATGATAATACAATGTTACATTATTTTGTGCCTACCGGTATTTAACATTGTGTATCATATCATCTTATCCAATTTCAGTGTTTTTCCCTTATATAATTGAGACCGAAAAACGGTACCATAACGGCAGAAGATGTTTTTACAAAAATTTGGAATGAAAAAATTCCCAATCCTAATTTTTTTTATATATATGTTTTAATATTTAGAGTGAATCTTTAAACAGAAATAGGGGGAGAATTTATTCTTTAAGGTGAGAGTAATATAATGTGTACATGTGTTTGCAAGTAATTAAGCATACAATATTGCTTTTGTTTGATAGTGAAAAGCTTAAACAACGCAGATTTTCCCAATTGAATGGGTATCGGTACCATTTCCAAAAGGGTAAAAATATCGCTGAACTTATTTAATAACAACATTAATCAGCCACTCATCATGTAAGATCCTCTGTTTTAAAGAATCATTTAAAGCTAACCAACCATGTTATATATATTTATATGTAATAGATATTTTGTTCCTGATATTTTAGGTTACACAACTTGTCCTACTTAGATGAGCAATATGTCAGACCCACCAAGGCAAACTAGTGCTCGTCTGCGATCCCAAAAGGAATCAGACCTGACACCCATGGAGGAGATATCTGGGGAAGACACCGACAAATTACTCCAGGGAGACAACTCTAACAATTTACATCCAGCAATGGGAGATAAGCAATCCGAGATTAGAGGGCCACATGATATAACTATTGCTGGACGAAAAATGAACAAAGTTATTTTGATAACTCATTTGAACATTTTCCTGTATTCAACATGTTTCTGGATTCAAACAGGTACACTTCCAGTAAGTACCGCTATCCTTATTTACATGTTTCTTGATTCAAACAGGTACACTTCCAGTAAGTACCGCTGTCCTCATTTACATGTTTCTGGATTCAAATAGGTACACTTCCAGTAAGTACCGCTATCCTCATTTACATGTTTCTGGATTCAAACAGGTACACTTCTAGTAAGTACCGCTATCCTCATTTACATGTTTCTGGATTCAAACAGGTACACTTCCAGTAAGGACCGCTATCCTCGTTTACATGTTTCTGGATTCAAACAGGTTCACTTCCAGTAAGTACCGCTATCCTCGTTTACATGCTTCTGGATTCAAACAGGTACACTTTCAGTAAGTACCGCTATCCTCATTTACATGTTTCTGGATTCAAACAGGTACACTTCCAGTAAGTACCGCTATCCTCATTTACATGTTTACAGTAATTGGCATTTTGATCAAATCCTTCCAGACATTCACTTTGAATTAATACTTATTAGTATATATTAACCCTTAACCTGCTACATATATATAATGGACTTTTCTTTCTTTGAATTAAGACCATACCATTTATGTGACAAAGGGATGTTTTGTGGAAAATGACCAGCAGCCAGACATTGTAAACCCTGATCAGCCTGTAAGTTACTCGCACTAGGCTGATCTGGGTTTACAATGGACGCAAAGGCTGTTATAGTCATGCTTAGCGGGTTAAGGGTTAATATGGATCCAGTATTATTTCTGCAGGGTCCAGAATAGATACTGAATTTTGTGTATTACTGCTATATCAGTAGTTATTTTTAAATCTCTACATCTCTGTCTGTCCCCCCACCCAACCCACTCAGCCCCACCCCGACCCCTTTCTAAAAAAATGAAAATAAAACAACAACAAAAAACACACTACAACAACAAACACATTTATCACAAAAAGGTAAAGAATTTAAATCAGAAAGGTCACTAAGATCTTAAGTTTTTACTTACCATATTTGCCTCAGGCACCTGAATAATTTAGAATGGATCTGAGGGCTTATTCATTCACTTATAGGGGCACCTAGGGTCTTCCTCCACCAGTGGAAGCTGGAAAGTCGCCATATGACCTTTGCTGTTGGTGCAACTATAAAATCCAATTCAATCAATATTCTGAATCATTCTGGTTCTTTCAATATCTACTTTGGGAAATAGTTAACATAATGATGTTCATCTTGAACATTACTTTTTACATCTTACTTTCAGTACCTTTCTAATGTATATATTACTTTCAGTACCTTTCTAATGTATATATTACTTTCAGTACTTTTTTAATGTAACTATATATTACTTTCAGTACCTTTCTAATGTATATATTACTTTCAGTACCTTTCTAATGTATACATTACTTTCAGTACCTTTCTAATGTAACTATATATTACTTTCAGTACCTTTCTAATGTATATATTACTTTCAGTACCTTTCTAATGTATATATTACTTTCAGTACCTTTATAATGTATAATATTACTTTCAGTACCTTTCTAATGTATATATTACTTTCAGTACCTTTCTAATGTAACTATATATTACTTTCAGTACCTTTCTAATGTAACTATATATTACTTTCAGTACCTTTCTAATGTATATATTACTTTCAGTACCTTTCTAATGTATATATTACTTTCAGTATCTTTCTAAGAAACTTGGTGTGGATTCAGTAGTGTTTGGATATCTACAGACAACATTTGCCGTTGTCCAACTCGCAAATATTACTTTCAGTACCTTTCTAATGTATATATTACTTTCAGTACCTTTCTAATGTAACTATATATTACTTTCAGTACCTTTCTAATATAACTATATATTACTTTCAGTACCTTTCTAATGTATATATTACTTTCAGTACATTTCTAATGTATACATTACTTTCAGTACCTTTCTAATGTAACTATATATTACTTTCAGTACCTTTCTAATGTATATATTACTTTCAGTACCTTTCTAATGTATATATTACTTTCAGTACCTTTCTAATGTATATATTACTTTAAGTACCTTTTTAATGTATATATATTACTTTCAGTACCTTTCTAATGTATATATTACTTTCAGTACCTTTCTAAGAAACTTGGTGTGGATTCAGTAGTGTTTGGATATCTACAGACAACATTTGCCGTTGTCCAACTCGCAGGTGGACCTCTGTTTGGCAGATTTGGTGACCTCTTTGGGGGTAGAGCGGCCATGACCTTGGCCTTCATATCAGCGGCCCTGTCTTACCTTCTGCTGTCGATGTCTACATCAGTACCTATACTGTTCTTATCTAGGCTGCCATCCATGTTTATGCACGCCATGCAAGGTAGGGCTGAGTTCCAGTCGGGGGAAAAAAATTAATGAAATTTGTTTTGAACTATTTAAATAGTTACTATTAATGATTTTCAAATATGCGAATTATGTGGAAAAAGTAATGGGATGTCGCAAAATTACTTAAAATAGCTATCCCGCCAACAGCAGCCAAGTTTACAACATGGTCTTTTCTAAACCTACTGATGACGAGGTATATATATATATATTACCGGTATAACAAATGTTTTGAGCATACAAACTCTATAGATATAATATAGACGGCTTTAACCAGCCAGACTAAACCCCAAAACTGGAGCATCGAATTAAAGAGTTACCAACTCATAATTCATTTTACTCATATTCAATAACGGGTATTTGAAGAACCCTTGAATAAACCTATATTTTTAATCGGCACATATGCATTCTTATATGACTTGAACACCTAGATAGGGTTTTGATAAACGGTTTTGTTGTGAAATTTTGTTGTTATTTGACGGGTTAGTTTCTTTAAGGGAATTCCATCAAACTACACATAAAATAAAATGATTATGGGATAATTCACTCTACCTTCCTTTTACCATTACGTTTTACTTGCAACCCGTACAATTTCACCACTGCAGGAATTCCTTCAAAGAAACCTTTTCGGGGCATTTGTTACTTACTGGTGACTTTTCTTGTCTTCTGTATTATCCCTATCTCACATCTTGATCACAGATTTTATAGAAGTTACAGTTCATTTATCCATTGATCTTGTAAATAGATTTCTACATACTGTTAATGTTTTAATTATAACATAACTTGCGGTGTGGGAGTGTAATAAAGGCATGATATATTTATCATATTACACTAGTGAAATAAATATGCAAATGAAGGCCAAATTGTTGTTCGATCCTTTCCGTTCAGCTCGGTGTGCATTGCAGATTTCCTTAACTGTTTAAAATAATGGATAATGTAAATCAAAGAGATAGTGTCATTGTTTGGTGGCATACGGAAAAGACCGAGTCAACCTGCGACGTTATCATACAGACATACAACGTCGTCATACGCCAACATTATGTATAGGAAGCTACATGTGAGCTGCAATAAAACATGTTCTTATGATGCTTTTTTGGAGTTATGTGATAAATAGAATCTCACATTCGTGCTTATTTAATATTCAGTTTATTAAACTTGTTGGATAAAATTGATATGCAAGGCTGTGTCGAGCATCATATAATTTGATACCGTGAATCTTGACAAAAAATAAGTCCGTGTCTGTATTATTTCATCTGTATTTATCAATAATAAAAATGCTCATTTCCTTACTTATTTTCTTTAACCAATTGATGCTACTTTCAACTCTAACTACCACTTATATATATTTTGTATTTTCATTACAAAACTCGGTACTATCAAGACGAATGGATGTATCCTTGTGTTTACCTTAAAGAAATAACCCACCAAATAACGGCAAAATTTTCAAAACTCTATCCAGGTGTTCAGGTCATATAATAATGGAAACTTTTATTCTGTTGAGGAATTTAATAACTTGTATAATGTAAATGCACATTTTCTGCTATACAATGGAGTTATTGTGGCAATTAAAGCTTACATTAGAAAAATTATCTCCACAGAACAAATGGAAAAATTACAAATCCTATTCTTCCTTTTAATATCATTCCATTTATTAAGAACAAACATGGATCAAGGGACCGTTATAATATTATTAACCAAAACCCCAGCAAACCAACTTCAAAATCCAAATGGGATGAAATTTATAACATAGAGGAAGAAACATGGAATGATATATACATATCCCCCTTTAAATCCTCAACATTACAATGGTTTCAAGTACCCCTTTAAATCCTCAACATTACAATGGTTTCAAGTACGGTTAAACCAAAGAATTCTTCCAACCAGAAAATTTCTTCATAAAATAAACCATGATAGTCCAATGTGCAAGTATTGTCAAGAAGAGGAAACATTAACACATATGTTTTGGTATTGTCCCGAAACCCAATCGATTCTTAATAAGTTAAAAACTTGGCTGTCGAGCAATAACATATATTTACATTTCACAGAAGAATCATTTATTTTTATTATTAGTAACACGTTAACACCAGCCGATTTGTACATACTACTTGAAATGAAGTATTATATTTTCTCAACCAAACATTTACAAAGTAAACTGTCTATAGAGGCCTTTAAAAACAGAATAAGAAAATCGTTTAGTATTTTGATATGTATAGCAACAACAAACAATGTACTCGAACTATTTGTTAAAAAATGGAGCAAATATAAGAACCTTTTTAGTTAGTTTTGATCTGTAAATATCAGATTCACCCTTCCATTTTGTGTTTTCTGTGATATTCTTGCCAAGGAACTGACATTACGGTCATATTCTATATTATATAACAATGAGTGAGATGTGAAATGTGATCATGTGGGGGGAACATAAACAACACAATTTTTTTTTTTCTCCTTATTTTTTATAGTTATTTGTTCTTCTTTATCTTTTCCCTAAAAACAGTACTCTTCTAAATAGTGACTTTTTATTACACAAATAGAGATAAAATACAACACAAACAAGCTAAATCTTTAAAAGACAACCATTTATACAGAATTCTCATATTGAATACAAATAATAGATAATTTTATTATGTATATCACTTGTGTATTGTATAATATTATAGATGTGTTGTAAGGCGTGCGGTGGGATGGTCCTCCCCGACCCACAACATGCCAAATTACGGGGAGAATAAATGGGTCACCACTGGTGACTGAAAAAAAATAATAATGTATACGTGCCAATTACAAGTATAGGTTTATTCATGGATTTTTCAAATATTTGTGATTGAATATGCATTAAATTACCTATGAGAAGGTAACTTTTGATTCGACGCGCCAGTTTTCGGGTTTGGCCTGGCTGGTTAAATCATTTATTTTGTGTCTATACAGTTTGGATTCTCAAAATATGGAAGTGATATATATATTACCTTGTCGTCAGTAGGTTTAGAAACTGTGCACATTGGCGGGTTAGTTTCTTTACCAGAGGTGAGGCCTTGTGCAGGTTTTACCGTAATTTCTCATGGAGTCTTTAATTAGTATATATTCTTTTGATTATACATTGTAGGTGGACAGATGATAGTGACCGACCTGGGGGACACAGAGAAGAGGGCAGATGCCCTTGGGAAACTGGGCCTTTCATACGGGGTTGGTATGGTGATTGGGCCCATTCTTGGAGGTCTTCTCACCAAGTATTTGGGGTAAGTAGTCTCAGAAATAGAAGAATTTTTTATCGGGCTATTTTTCACATTATTTCCCTTTGAAATAATCACAAAGTGTATACAAATTTCACCTTTTTTTTTATAAAACAAATTTCACTTGCAGTGCTTCTAAACGTCTCTAAACGTCTTTTCTAAGGGTCTATGCAAAACTGTTGTATCCTGATCTGTATTTATTTAGAGTTACAATACTTTTGCATTCAATCCTCTATTTGCATATGTTACCACACTGATTTTTGTTGAACAATATGAATCCATTATCTTTAAAAAAAAATGAATAAACTTTGTTTGTTTATATGGTGTTTTACGTCATTTTCAACACATGTAAGGTTATATATGACGGTCGATCTTTTGTGGTGGAGGCAGACCACCCATTTTTCCTGGATAGAACCAGTACTGTACACCACCCGTAAGAATCGACACTTTCTCACTTACAAGTCGAGCTGCCAGTGGGAAAAATGAATAAACAAAATAAAACGTAATTATTTGGTAATTTTTTTGTATTCCTTTTGGTGGGAAGCAGGGTGGGAGCTGGGGAAAGGTGAGCAAAATGGTGAGATTTTTCTCCAAACAAGAGATTTGATAGGTATGTATGTCTATGCTCCATTCTTGATTGATCAATTTTGGAATTGTCCGTGCAGCAGGTGCATAGTGTGGCATACTCGTTTACTCCCGGGATTAACTTGGAAAAGAAATATCCGAATAAGTTGAAAAATGCAATAAAAATCAGAATGGATAGTGGGGGAGAGTGGGTAAGGGTGGAAAATTACCATGTTTTTTTGCGAGCATAAAATGTCTATTTTTCCGACAAATATTGCTTGTACAAGCACTATTTTTTTGTCCAAAGATGGAAAAAAACTGAACCCCTCTTCTGCGAGGGGGACACCTCCCAGTTCATCCCTCACTTGGCGTTTCACACATCATCTAACATGTTATAAACAGGCCACACTGCGCCCCTGCTATGCCTTATTGTTTTATGCAATATTCCACAGAGTATATGACGGTCTGTAGATCTCTAAACATTTATGATTCGTGTGAGGTCAATAATTTCTTTCTGCATATTTCCAGGAAGAGTCTTCAGCGTTTATGGCATTCCTGGGCTCCATGTTGAGTGTGGCGCTCGTAATGATGTTTGTTCCAAAATGTACAAAGAAAGTTAAAGTCGAAGGTGAAACACATTTTATATTCTTCCAAAGAATCTTTCTGGCCAAAATTAGCAGATTTTTCATATAAATTGAGAAAAAGAAAACAAAGAGTATATTTAAGAATGACATGGATTAATAAAACTGTTGGTTTTAATGCATAAAAGAGATGTTTGAAAGGCAAAATGATTGATTGATTGATAAAATCGGATTTTGTAGTCGCACCAACAGCTAAGGTCATATGGCGACTTTCCAGCTTCCATTGGTGGAGGAAGACCCCAGGTGCCCCTCCGGGCAATTTTCGTGCACGGGCGGGCACCTGGGTAGAACCACCTACGTTCCGCAAGCCAGCTGGATAGAAAGACAAAATTAAAACAAACAAACATTTCTTGAGGTAAATAAATACATGCGATACCTCACGGCGTGAGATAGATAGAATCTCACGGAATTTTAACTCTCCTCCCAGTCCACGGAATTGTGTGAAAAACGATCTCAAAACAGTTTTCAATTTTTATTCCAAAAGTCCAACTTGTTTCTTGGTCTTAATCATTAAGATGCTTGATTTAAATACAACCGTTTGTCTTAAGAATAAGCAAGCGTTGAGATGATCAAGACTTGTTTATTGTCACATGGCTCTGTTGTTTTTAGCTCTACTGGCCGAAGGCGAGTTGTCCGTCGCCGTCTGTCCGTCGTCCGTCGTTAACTTTTGCCTTGCGAACACTCTAGGGCCTTCATTATTAATCGAATCTTTACGAAACTTTGCCAGTGTCTTTATATCAATGAAAGCTCGGACAAGTTCGAAAACCAGCCGGATCTGATAAATTTCACCAGAGTTGTGGCCCTTGTTTTGCTGAAAAATGCCATATTAAGCCTTGTGAACACTCTAGCACCTTAATTTATTATTTGATATTTAACAAACTTGCACAGATTGTTAATAACAATAAAAGCTCAGACATGTTTGAAAACCTGCCAAATCGGATCAGTAACACCGGAGTTATGGCCCTTGTTTTTTCTGAAAATTGCTATTTTCTGCTTGTGAACGCTCTAACACCTTCATTTATTATTTGATCTTTACCAAACTTGAACAGATTGTTAAT
>JAWPHD010010321.1:0-94873 GCA_037043455.1 Cyrtodaria siliqua
TCGACATGGCTTACTCTCAAGCTTTATTTGCTTGAAAGAATGCCCATTTCTCCGTTGTCAACAGTGATTAAATACTACCGAAGGTCAGTTTCAAACAATGATATATTATGCTAGTTTTTTGTGTTTTTTTTTTGTTATAAAGGAAAATTAAATAAAAATATGTGCAATAGATAGGTTTTCATTACTTGACAACAATTTATGGTTAGGTAATGACAGAAGCCTGTCGGTTCTGATTTTTATTCGGACCTTTTCACGCGTTTCGGTCTTTATCATAGGTTTAACATGGAACCTGTGAAGCGTACAATACGAACAAAATACGGGATATTTTGTACGCGCGTGCGTCCCGATACGGAAATATATTGTACGGTCACATGACTCGAAAGAGCGTCTACGATTGGATGTATAAATTAGGTATAGAATAATGGCTTGTAACCAAATATGTTAACCTCTTGAAATAAAGATATTATTATTATTAGTAGTATAACCTACTGGACTGTACAGTTAATTTCACATGCGTTACAACATACATAATAAGGGGCATATTCAAGATGCGCTACAACATACATAATAAGGGGCATATTCAAGATGCGCTACAACATACATAATAAGGGGCATATTCAAGATGCGTTACAACATACATAATAAGGGGCATATTCAAGATGCGTTACAACATACATAATAAGGGGCATATTCAAGATGCGCTACAACATACATAATAAGGGGCATATTCAAGATGCCTTACAACATACATAATAAGGGGCATATTCAAGATGCGCTACAACATACATAATAAGGGGCATATTCAAGATGCCTTACAACATACATAATAAGGGGCATATTCAAGATGCGTTACAACATACATAATAAGGGGCATATTCAAGATGCGTTACAACATACATAATAAGGGGCATATTCAAGATGCGCTACAACATACATAATAAGGGGCATATTCAAGATGCGTTACAACATACATAATAAGGGGCATATTCAAGATGCGTTACAACATACATAATAAGGGGCATATTCAAGATGCGCTACAACATACATAATAAGGGGCATATTCAAGATGCCTTACAACATACATAATAAGGGGCATATTCAAGATGCGTTACAACATACATAATAAGGGGCATATTCAAGATGCGTTACAACATACATAATAAGGGGCATATTCAAGATGCCTTACAACATACATAATAAGGGGCATATTCAAGATGCGTTACAACATACATAATAAGGGGCATATTCAAGATGCCTTACAACATACATAATAAGGGGCATATTCAAGATGCGTTACAACATACATAATAAGGGGCATATTCAAGATGCCTTACAACATACATAATAAGGGGCATATTCAAGATGCGTTACAACATACATAATAAGGGGCATATTCAAGATGCCTTACAACATACATAATAAGGGGCATATTCAAGATGCGTTACAACATACATAATAAGGGGCATATTCAAGATGCGTTACAACATACATAATAAGGGGCATATTCAAGATGCGTTACAACATACATAATAAGGGGCATATTCAAGATGCGTTACAACATACATAATAAGGGGCATATTCAAGATGCCTTACAACATACATAATAAGGGGCATATTCAAGATGCGTTACAACATACATAATAAGGGGCATATTCAAGATGCGTTACAACATACATAATAAGGGGCATATTCAAGATGCGTTACAACATACATAATAAGGGGCATATTCAAGATGCGTTACAACATACATAATAAGGGGCATATTCAAGATGCGTTACAACATACATAATAAGGGGCATATTCAAGATGCGTTACAACATACATAATAAGGGGCATATTCAAGATGCGTTACAACATACATAATAAGGGGCATATTCAAGATGCGTTACAACATACATAATAAGGGGCATATTCAAGATGCGTTACAACATACATAATAAGGGGCATATTCAAGATGCGTTACAACATACATAATAAGGGGCATATTCAAGATGCGTTACAACATACATAATAAGGGGCATATTCAAGATGCGTTACAACATACATAATAAGGGGCATATTCAAGATGCGTTACAACATACATAATAAGGGGCATATTCAAGATGCGTTACAACATACATAATAAGGGGCATATTCAAGATGCGTTACAACATACATAATAAGGGGCATATTCAAGATGCGTTACAACATACATAATAAGGGGCATATTCAAGATGCGTTACAACATACATAATAAGGGGCATATTCAAGATGCGTTACAACATACATAATAAGGGGCATATTCAAGATGCGTTACAACATACATAATAAGGGGCATATTCAAGATGCGTTACAACATACATAATAAGGGGCATATTCAAGATGCGTTACAACATACATAATAAGGGGCATATTCAAAGATGCGTTACAACATACATAATAAGGGGCATATTCAAGATGCGTTACAACATACATAATAAGGGGCATATTCAAGATGCCTTACAACATACATAATAAGGGGCATATTCAAGATGCGTTACAACATACATAATAAGGGGCATATTCAAGATGCCTTACAACATACATAATAAGGGGCATATTCAAGATGCGTTACAACATACATAATAAGGGGCATATTCAAGATGCTTACAACATACATAATAAGGGGCATATTCAAGATGCGTTACAACATACATAATAAGGGGCATATTCAAGATGCCTTACAACATACATAATAAGGGGCATATTCAAGATGCCTTACAACATACATAATAAGGGGCATATTCAAGATGCCTTACAACATACATAATAAGGGGCATATTCAAGATGCCTTACAACATACATAATAAGGGGCATATTCAAGATGCCTTACAACATACATAATAAGGGGCATATTCAAGATGCCTTACAACATACATAATAAGGGGCATATTCAAGATGCTTACAACATACATAATAAGGGGCATATTCAAGATGCCTTACAACATACATAATAAGGGGCATATTCAAGATGCCTTACAACATACATAATAAGGGGCATATTCAAGATGCCTTACAACATACATAATAAGGGGCATATTCAAGATGCCTTACAACATACATAATAAGGGGCATATTCAAGATGCCGTTACAACATACATAATAAGGGGCATATTCAAGATGCGTTACAACATACATAATAAGGGGCATATTCAAGATGCCTTACAACATACATAATAAGGGGCATATTCAAGATGCGTTACAACATACATAATAAGGGGCATATTCAAGATGCCTTACAACATACATAATAAGGGGCATATTCAAGATGCCTTACAACATACATAATAAGGGGCATATTCAAGATGCCTTACAACATACATAATAAGGGGCATATTCAAGATGCCTTACAACATACATAATAAGGGGCATATTCAAGATGCGTTACAACATACATAATAAGGGGCATATTCAAGATGCCTTACAACATACATAATAAGGGGCATATTCAAGATGCCTTACAACATACATAATAAGGGGCATATTCAAGATGCGTTACAACATACATAATAAGGGGCATATTCAAGATGCGTTACAACATACATAATAAGGGGCATATTCAAGATGCGTTACAACATACATAATAAGGGGCATATTCAAGATGCGTTACAACATACATAATAAGGGGCATATTCAAGATGCGTTACAACATACATAATAAGGGGCATATTCAAGATGCGTTACAACATACATAATAAGGGGCATATTCAAGATGCGTTACAACATACATAATAAGGGGCATATTCAAGATGCGTTACAACATACATAATAAGGGGCATATTCAAGATGCGTTACAACATACATAATAAGGGGCATATTCAAGATGCGTTACAACATACATAATAAGGGGCATATTCAAGATGCGTTACAACATACATAATAAGGGGCATATTCAAGATGCGTTACAACATACATAATAAGGGGCATATTCAAGATGCGTTACAACATACATAATAAGGGGCATATTCAAGATGCGTTACAACATACATAATAAGGGGCATATTCAAGATGCGTTACAACATACATAATAAGGGGCATATTCAAGATGCGTTACAACATACATAATAAGGGGCATATTCAAGATGCGTTACAACATACATAATAAGGGGCATATTCAAGATGCGTTACAACATACATAATAAGGGGCATATTCAAGATGCGTTACAACATACATAATAAGGGGCATATTCAAGATGCGTTACAACATACATAATAAGGGGCATATTCAAGATGCGTTACAACATACATAATAAGGGGCATATTCAAGATGCGTTACAACATACATAATAAGGGGCATATTCAAGATGCGTTACAACATACATAATAAGGGGCATATTCAAGATGCGTTACAACATACATAATAAGGGGCATATTCAAGATGCGTTACAACATACATAATAAGGGGCATATTCAAGATGCGTTACAACATACATAATAAGGGGCATATTCAAGATGCGTTACAACATACATAATAAGGGGCATATTCAAGATGCGTTACAACATACATAATAAGGGGCATATTCAAGATGCGTTACAACATACATAATAAGGGGCATATTCAAGATGCGTTACAACATACATAATAAGGGGCATATTCAAGATGCGTTACAACATACATAATAAGGGGCATATTCAAGATGCGTTACAACATACATAATAAGGGGCATATTCAAGATGCGTTACAACATACATAATAAGGGGCATATTCAAGATGCGTTACAACATACATAATAAGGGGCATATTCAAGATGCGTTACAACATACATAATAAGGGGCATATTCAAGATGCGTTACAACATACATAATAAGGGGCATATTCAAGATGCGTTACAACATACATAATAAGGGGCATATTCAAGATGCGTTACAACATACATAATAAGGGGCATATTCAAGATGCGTTACAACATACATAATAAGGGGCATATTCAAGATGCGTTACAACATACATAATAAGGGGCATATTCAAGATGCGTTACAACATACATAATAAGGGGCATATTCAAGATGCGTTACAACATACATAATAAGGGGCATATTCAAGATGCGTTACAACATACATAATAAGGGGCATATTCAAGATGCGTTACAACATACATAATAAGGGGCATATTCAAGATGCGTTACAACATACATAATAAGGGGCATATTCAAGATGCGTTACAACATACATAATAAGGGGCATATTCAAGATGCGTTACAACATACATAATAAGGGGCATATTCAAGATGCGTTACAACATACATAATAAGGGGCATATTCAAGATGCGTTACAACATACATAATAAGGGGCATATTCAAGATGCGTTACAACATACATAATAAGGGGCATATTCAAGATGCGTTACAACATACATAATAAGGGGCATATTCAAGATGCGTTACAACATACATAATAAGGGGCATATTCAAGATGCGTTACAACATACATAATAAGGGGCATATTCAAGATGCGTTACAACATACATAATAAGGGGCATATTCAAGATGCGTTACAACATACATAATAAGGGGCATATTCAAGATGCGTTACAACATACATAATAAGGGGCATATTCAAGATGCGTTACAACATACATAATAAGGGGCATATTCAAGATGCGTTACAACATACATAATAAGGGGCATATTCAAGATGCGTTACAACATACATAATAAGGGGCATATTCAAGATGCGTTACAACATACATAATAAGGGGCATATTCAAGATGCGTTACAACATACATAATAAGGGGCATATTCAAGATGCGTTACAACATACATAATAAGGGGCATATTCAAGATGCGTTACAACATACATAATAAGGGGTATATTCAAGAAACAGAATAGTAATATGGCTGATCTATCGGAATGAAGAATTTCTTTAGATAATCAAACTCGCAATATATTCATGATACAAGTCTTAAAAGATGGAATACACAGAAACACAAGCTAAAAGAAGTTATATTAGTTATCACGAAACACGTCTAAGATCATCCTGGTAAAATGATAGAGTGCAATGAATATTACACTGATGCAGTTTTACGATAAGTCTAATAACAACACAACAAAATTATTGCAGTCATGATAGCTTTTCTAGGAAGAATTCCAATAGATTAGGGGAATCTAGCAGATGCTGTTTTTGAAATTGAATTATTTTGGCCAACTATCTTGATCGACTCCATAAAACAGATTCTAGACATTTAACAAACGAACTGCTCAGAGCAAAACAACTGATGATCAATTAGCATCCGTTGTTTCTTTCAAGTTCATAACATAAAAGAGTCCTAATTTTGATATTGTTAAGTATCCCCATTTGGATGGGGATGTTCCCCGAGCTACTTCTTATTGGGTCTATGTTTCTCAACTTATTCGTTTCTCTAGAGCTTGTAGTCGTGTTGAGGACTTTACTATTCTTAATATTTGTATAAGTAAAAAGCTACTCCAGCAGGGTTACCGCTACCATAAACTTCGAAAAACTAAAATATAAAAGTAATTTAAGAACTCTTCTGCGACAAGGTCTATCACAACCTGATTTCTATGGTGATGCGATTACAAACTTCGTAAGATACTTGGTCATAATCACTTTCATACAACTTTATTAAACTTGTTAAACAGTTTATCAAAAGAGGTTATGACCCTGTCATTTTGCAACGCATTGCATGTTTAGTGGTGGACCCATTTACAGTTTGACAAGATGCTTTCCTCTTTGATTGTGCGATGAGCGGACAGATTGTTGACTCTATGCTGACGTCTAACTAAATCCTTTAGGACGGTAGCGTTTGATGTTTGTCTTTAATCTTGTCTTGTCGTACCCTTAACGGTTTATTCTCTAGTTGCTCTGGCTTCTGCCAAGTCATTGAGTATTTACTTTGTGGCTTTCTAGACCTTTGTTTTGTTTTTATATTACATATACATGATCATTTCTGTGTTTTACTTATATTGACTATTGATGCTGCCTTGTTTGTTAGATAATATAACAAACAATAAATAGACCCGGCGGAGAGATCTTTATTTACACTGTCCCGTTTATTGGGATGACAATAGGGAAAGAGTGAGGTTTGATGCTCACTAGAACCTGATTTAAACCCCCCAACCGCCTTTTTTGCCACTGACAGTTCCAAGGCGTTAACCCTATTGTCAACCCTTGTGTGTTTGAGGTGTCTTATCAAGCCTTTTATTCTTCTTTATATATAGTTGTTCTTTGTTTCTTTGTGTGTTTATGGTTGACTATCGTCATTGAATACTACTTTTCCTCTTCGATTTGTGTATCTTCTTTTACCACCATTGGTTTTTCAAAATTATTGAAACTCTAAAATAGCGTGCATTGACATAACCTAACTTTCTTTTTCGACTTGTATGTCTACTTTTACAGTGATTTATTATTTACCCGAAAATCGCAGAGCAATGCACAAGTGTACAGTATTGCATCTAGCATCTATCGTCTGTTTTCAGCATGTGGCATAGTAAACTGTGACCACCGTACAACCCTTAAACAGATTGTGTATTACGACAGTTTATAGTTTTGAGGTCTATAATTAGTGCACTCAGCTAAACGACTAGTTGAGGTAAGTGTTTTTATTTATCGTCTTGTTTCTCATAGGGATTTAATATAATGACCATTTAGAAATTAATATTTGTTACCATTTATATGACACATAGAATTATTGTGACACAACTTAATTGACTTTGTGGAATTTCACTATGTCCTGACAGTAGGAAACTGTGATTGATTCTAAAGAGGAACACCAGTGACTTGTCTCCCCCTAATAATTTTTTCCATAAAACTTGGTCCAACCGTTTGGTTCGCCTCAGTTGTTATTGTTTTTCTCTATATCACGATGCATTTCCAACCTAATTATATACTCTTGCAAACTCATTTGTTATGCCCTCACACGAAAGTGGAGAGGGTATATAGCTTACCCTTGTCCGTCCGTACGACCGTACGTATGTACGAAACTGCTTTTCGTGTTTCGTCCATTTCTCAGACACCGGACGCCATAGAGCTTTCAGACTGCACATATATTTACATATATATGACAGTAGTATGTTCCGAACAAAAGTAGGTCAATATGAATGACCTTGACTTATTTCCACACTTCTTTGATTTGCATTGCAGTTTGATTTTATGCGACTGACAGCGTTGAAACGACGCATCTGTGTAATAGGTACAGTTTCTAGTTTTTTTTATTAAAACCAATGTATTAAGAAGTATTATTGAAGGACTTTGTTTTATGAAACTCGTACTGTTTGAAATTATCGTACATGTACTTACAATATATTATTGAAACACACTAAGGACATCATATCCAGGACCAAGTTGTCAGTGATGATAAGGATGTAAGGGAGGTTTACAGGTTACTGAAATCTTCCCAAATGGTACAATCCAGTAAGCCACAAACAACGCTTCGGATGCCATATATGGTGTCTCAATAGTTATTTATGATTATGGCAGATGACTGTTACAAGCAATATCATTAGGACTTAGAATAGCAATTGATACCCAAACTGTTGAAATGTGGCGACTTACTCAACTAACCAAAACGCACATATTAACAGAACTGAAAGCTCATTGAACCAATACTACGAGTATTTCTTATGATGTATATGTATATAAATGTTTATATTTAATAGGCATAACTGTTATGTACCATTCTTCTGTTGAACAGAGCTCAGTTGGGTGACGTTTACATCATTTACTGTTTAGGCTTCTGATTATCTGATAGATACATTTCTGTATATTTGCGAAATTTACGATTTCCCCTCAAAACGAATATTAAGCTTTTAAGAAAATATTGTATCTATTCGGGCTATAAAGTGCGGAACTCACTAAATTGCCCAATCTGTTAATCATTTCAAAACATTGTATTTTCAGGGGATTATGTTTGCTTCTGTTAGCAACTACCTGTACTGCAGGAGTAACAACTACCTGTACTGGAGGAGTAGCAAATACCTGTACTGCAGGAATATCGACTACCTTTACTGCAGGAGTAATAACTACCTGTACTGCAGGAGTAGCAACTACCTGTACTGCAGGAATTATGCCTTGTTTAGCAGGTTTCTTATTAACATATGGTATTTAAATGGAGAATCGCTCCCTATATTGTTTACTCCATCTTGCTTCGGACATAATAGTGTTTACAAATAACGAATTGATCACGTATGGACGCATCGCATTGGTATAATCACGGGTTAATATGATAGCAATAAATATATAAGAATTAAGTTTTTTATTTTTTATTTTCTTCTTTTTCCCACTAAAAATGTCGTATTAAAATATTCTCGGAATATGCCGGACAGTTTTCCCGTTTTCCATCGTTTATCTTTCCCTTCTTTTGGCGTTCTTTCCCTTTCTCTTTTAAGCTGGCCGCATGTAAAACATAATATACGTCACCCTTTTTCTTTTACAGCTGGCGACGATAATGTTTTATTTTTACGTTAAGTGACGCGATTTTACCCAATATTTCACGCTTATGATTTTAACATTAACGACGTTTGCTTTTACCATTAACCACATATTTGCGTTCATCGATGACAGTTTATACCTTAAGCGACATTTAACGTTTAATGTTGTCTCATTTTATTCTTACAAACAGCAGTAATTATTTGCGGCAATGACATAGTGGTAAAGCATTCGTCTCGTATGCGGGAGGTCTTGGGTTCAATCCCCAGCCGGGTAACAGCAAATATTTCATAAAAATGGTACACATAGCTACCCTGCTTGACGTTCGGCATCTAAAGGGTCTAGGGCATGTTAGCCCTATGTCAGTATTATGTGACTGGGTATGTGGCTGCGTGGGTATCATGTCATGCATCTACTGTGTGGTATTGTAGTTTGCAGCAGCTCACTGCTACAAGTAGACACTGTCATGCATTTACTGAAAAAGTTGACAAAGCGACGTTAAACCCCATACTAACATAATTCACGGTTATTTTATCATCAACTCTACTAGTGTATACACATCTACACGATACGTCTAAATTGATAAAAACATATTTACGTGTAAACCTTAAATGCAATTTAGAAAAAAGGAAAAGTATTTTATATGAAACATTTGAATACTAGAATTTTAAGCCTATGCTATTTTCGGGGAAGAAACAAAAGTAGGTTTGATAAAACCAGAGAGTATATGTCAAACTAATGGACACGTGACATTATTATATTTTGCTAGAAAAACAACAGCATGTAATTATAATCAAAAACATAATTAGCGATAGTTTCACAACATAAACTAAGTGATTCATCTATCGAAATGAAGACCATTAGTTATCAATTATTTATTGACTGCACATGTCTCAGTTTTCAAACGATCGATCTTACAAAAATGAAATGATGAACACAACAAAAGGAACAATGAGACTGCGCTTAATATTGCAGTGGCAGCAGTTATTATTGAAATCAAAATCAATCAAAAGAGTGTGTTAGAACACATATGCTGATGTAGTAATTGGTATTGAATTAATTTGTCAATTTTCTGTATACCTCATACAACAACGACTAATTATTTAAAACTGCTGACATGACGGAGAGGAAACAATTGGTTATCAATTACACTTCGTTGCATTTCCCCAGTTAATATCATCATAAATATGCATGTTTAATAAGACTTAACATGGTTAGTTTGATTGAGTATTAGTACAATGGGAGTTGATATGCGCCACGCTAACATCGGTCCATAATCAAGAATATAGTCTTGGAACAACCAAAATGAAAACGTTATTCTAAAGAGGATAGGAAACATTTTCTCAAAACATCTCGTTTTACTTGTTATAAGGTGTGTGGGCTGAAAGTCTAACTTAATCCGATAATTAATCCGGTGAAGATAGGGAATTCCAACCCGAGGTATAAGTGCTTTTATAAGGAACAGAGGCTCTGACGAGGTTCCGATTAAAACACTTATACCGAGGGTTGGAATTCCCTATCTGAACCGAAGACCCATGATAGATTCTTTTTCTTGCATATCATTGACGTTGCCAATAAGTAACGTTTTACATGTTTTTTTCACACAATGACGTCATACATCTGTTCACGTTATTGACTTTATTATTGATTCGCGTTACTTTTATCATTACCCATAAAGTGAAGACTTTCCATCCTCCATGTAAAACGTGGATAGCCTTATCCGGTACGCAAGGAAAGACAGTAAAAAAACACACACTAAATGTAACCTTTTTGATAGAAACTTAGAGGGCGTGAGCGGTAGCTAGCATATTTCACTACCGCTCATGAACAGGCTCAATCAAACCGAGACTGCAATATTTCGTATATGTCGTGCTCGGCCGTTTCCAAAGGGCCATTATCATATTCTTTTTCCTTATCTGCCGATTTTCCGATTCAGAGGGGTGAACGTGTATAGGTTTATGGCGCTGCTTAAGGCAGGGCAGCGACATTGGTTGAAAGCGTAAAAATGGCGGAAAAACAAGAAGAAACATCACCAAGGTGAGTCAATATTTTCTTATTTTGAATTTACTGTCTGGAATTGGTGCTAATCATTGTGTGCAACGAGTGGTGACAACGTTTCTCAATCACCGGCAGTTTAAAATATCTACGATATCTGAAATATTAAAAAGGTTATTGAAGGTACAAAGGAATAAATTCACTGATGCAAAATTTGACATGTCAATATGACCTCGTCTTTCTGGTGAATTATCATTATACATGTCACGTATTAAAACAGAGTAAAGCTGTTGATGCAATGAATGTGCACCTTTTACATAAACAAAAAAATAATACTGCTCGGTTGCTATCATGAATCAAGTTATGACGAAAGGAAATACTGTATTCCTACATTTTGTCAGATTTAGTTGACTGTATGGTCCGAAAAAGGCACTAACGTAAGCGTGATGCTGATCACAATGTCATCGTGAACAGGATCACACCTTCGTATTAAAAACACACGGATATTGTCAACCCCTTTGTGTTTGTGATGTCTTATTTGGCCTTTTATTCATCTTTAAATTTGTTTTTTGTTTCTGTGTGTGTTTGTGGTTGACTGTCGTCCTTGAATGCTGCTTTTCCTGTTCGATTTTTATATCTTTATCTACCTATACATACGTTTATTATTGTTTTTCGTTGTATACACATTCATTCACACACCGTATTATTTTCGGGGAGTGTTCAAAGGTTCTAAGATAGTTTACGGTTTTTAGACAATTTAAATCTTTGTCTGCAATAATTAAATATCCTGTTTTGAAGAAAAAGAAAATGTAAACGTCTTGAAAGAAAATGCCCCCTCTCCGTAATTAGGAATTGAAGGTATACCGATTTCTTAGCATATCCCTGTCTAAGTGTTTTAACGATACCACTAATGGTTACACTTGCCCAATACAACTTCTTTTTCGACAGACTGTATGTAGCTTATATTACCGAAGCCGCTTTCCTCCAACGCATTTACAGTGTCCATAAGTTCCTGAATTTGCGTGGCCTTTTCGTCAAAAAATGCCTTTATTTGTGAAACTGTTGGTTCTTCCTCTTGTTGTAGAAGATATATTTCTACCGAGTGTTGGGTGATCTTTTCCCCATCACACATAACTACATGGGACACATTGGACATACGTTTTGCTGTCATCTCTATGTTCTTATGTAAAATTCCAGGTTGGATATCTTCAACAAAGATGTCGGAAGGGCGACAGTGTGTCAAGCTGGCATCTGATGGGACTGGACAATTTATGCTTGTTTCAGCTGGGGTTGTAATGACCTCTTTCAGTGGCACCTTGTACGACTTTTCCTGCATGAGCAAAGCTCTTCATAAATCGCAAGAATGTATCACCTACTAACATTATCCCTGTCCAAAAAGATGCCCTTGTCTCCGCATGGCGGACGTATTTTCTAGAGCATACCATCTTAGTGAATCGTACACAATGCTCTGGGTTAAGAATGTGTTTTCGTCTACCAGACGTTTTAAACGACAAACCGATTCCTCTACGTCATCACTATCTTGGGTTGATGCCGTGGCTCCTGTACTCACAAGAAAATTGGAAAATTGTAATTGTCGCTTACTAACAGGATGTCTAAGTGGTGAACGTAATGTTGATAACTTTGATATTTCCGAAAAATCAAGATTTCTATTGCTACCTGCTTTTCTAGAAATTAGAGGCGATGGATTGGATGGTCCTGTAGAAATCGACACTGAAAGACGTGCAGGAGATAGAATCTGGCATCGTTTCTTAACTAACCTCATGCATGGCGAAAATGTTGGTGGTCATTTCACTTTTCTTTTTCTGTACAAGGTCAGATTTGTATTTTTTTTGTAACGAGGCATTCTTTCAGACCTGAAATATACCTATTATTGTTTTATTGTATTATATTTACACGAGCATATTTGTGTTTTACTTTATATATTGCCTATTGATGCTGCATCGTTGGTTAGAGATTAGATCATGGCGGGGATTTCTTTATTTACACTGTCCTGTTTTAATGGGATGACAGTAGGGTAAGTGTGAGGTTTGGTGATGTCGTTTGCATTTATTATTGCTTTTGCCTTCTTGTTTGTCTGTTTGTGTGTTTGTTTCTGTGTTTTGTGGTTGACTGTCCTCCTTGAATGCTACTTTCCCTGTCTGTTCTTTTTATATTTCTTTATTCTTTTGCTTGCATGCCTATTGTCACTGTGGGCGTTGATACCTTCAGCCAACGTTTTGTGTGTTCTTTTACACGACGACTTCTTCGAATATTTTCCACATCAATGGCGATGTACGTAATTTTTATCTGCCATTGCGTGTAATATTACATTTTCTAGCATATATCTTATCTGGTATGAAAGAAAGAATTTCCCAGCACATTATATCCGTATCTGGTTTGCAAATAAAAACTGATCCACAAATGACAAAGTGCAACAAAATGCTAAAATTAAATCGTGTTTTGCAGAATTCCATTTGTCATCGCATAGCGTAACAGGAGATACAACCGTAGAACAGAAAGGTTGGCATCCGCAAAACGCAGCCAACCAAAACCACGCATTTAAGGAAACAACAATAACATGGATATACAATTATGTATAAGTTGCGTATGCCATATGCACATGTATGCAATAGGTTTGGAAAGGTCAGGTATCACGGTCACATTCGCCGCTGGAAGTATAAAAAATAAGTATAAAGTCGAACTGGAAATACAGCTTTCACAGAACACAGTAAACCCGAAAATACGCAAAAAGACAAACATGATTGGCAATGTTAATAAGGACTAAAGGCATATGACGTCACAAGCACAAAAAGGATTGCCATTAGGGCTACCGCCTTGGAACGGTCAGTGGCAAAAAAGGCTGATGGGGGTTTAAACCAGGTTCTAGGGTGCACCACACCTCACACTTACCCTACCGTCATCCCAATACAAATGAAAGTCATACTGGGTTCAAGTGTACGTCACACCCCACTGTAATCCCTATCGCCATATTAATCAAAAGGAGGCAATATTTACAGGCGATATAAGTAAGACACAGATATGATCATGCACATATGAATATATAAAACAGACTAGAAAGCCACCACCAAGAATATGCACAGTGACTTGGCAGGTCAGAGCATAACGAGGATGAACGAGTTATGACAAGACAAGACAAAACACAAATATTAAACGTTACATTTCTTTACATGATTTAGCACGTTTATGTACTAGTAGACATCAACTCAATAAAGCTAACGTTTCGGATTCTGTCTCTCCGTTTCTTGATTTACATCTTTCTATTGAACATAGAGTAGTAATAAATAACATTTATGAAAAGAGAGATGATTTTGATTTCGATATTGTTAATTATCCACATTTGGATGGGTATATCCCCAATACTGTTTATTTATGGCGTCTATATTTCTCAGTTAATTCGTTTTTGACAGAGCTTGTAGCCGTGTTGAGGACTTCAACCTTCGTAATCTTAACATTACGGAAAAACTTCTCCAGCAGGGTTACCTTTACCATGTTACGCAAGACTTTTTCTAAGTATTATTGCCGTAACACTGATCTGCTCTACAAATATAATAGCAATCTTAAAACACATTTGCGACAAGGTTTATTACAAGTAAACTTCTTCAGCGGGGTTTTCGTTATCACAAACTACGTAGATCTTTCTCTAAATTCTACCGTCGCAACGAGGGCCTGCTGTAAAAGTACAACACCAACCTTAAAACACTTCTGCGACTAGGCATATCACAACCCTCATTTTATGGAGATGTGGTCTATAAACTTCGAAAGTTAAAGGGGTCTGACGGGTTTCCTGACCGCTTTACAAATTTAATCAGGAAGTTCGTCATCAAAGGATATAACTCTTTGGTTTTACAGCGCGTTGCATGTTTAGTGATTGACCCCTCTACAGTCAGTCATTACGCTTCACTTTTCACTTGTGCGATGACTGGACTACCTCTTGGGACTCTATGATTGTACCTACTGAAACCCCAACTAAGGGAGGTGGGTGCATGAGCTTTCGTCCCTTGGGTTTTCTGGTCTTACCGTAGATTTTGTTCTATTTAGCTGCAACTACTATGGTTGTTCAGTACGATTCTGGATACATCCTGAGATGTTTATTATTTGTATGTGTTTCTTTAGTTAGTTTCTCTGGATGTGGACTTTATTGTTAGAGAATTCCGTTTGATTGGATGTAGTTTTGTTTACACTGTCTTGTCTATTCGGGCGCTGAAGACAGGATAATAGCGAGGATTGTGCCCATATAAATCGATTCAAGCTAACCAGTAGGCCTTATTGCCTACTGACCGTTCCAAGTCGGTAACCCTGTCTTCAACACCCTTTCTGTTGTTTTTTGTCTCTTTCATTGTATTATCAAGTCCTTGTTTGCAGTACAGTGCGGATCTGCGATGCCATTGCGTTCGGACGCTGTGGTTTCTATAGGACCCTATATCTCATTTTATGGAGATGTGATTTACAAACTTAGGAAGATTATCGGTCGTGATAATTTTCATGAGTTATTTATTAAAATTATTAGAACATTTATAAACAGATGTTACGACCGAAGTATTCCGCGGCGCACTACATGCTTAATTGTGGACCCTTCTTTTTCCCCTACGGATTTACTAATATCGCACATGATATGGCTAAATTGATAAAAAACTGGGATTTTTAAGTGTACGCCTGCTTTTGTGCAAATCTCAGAGGAATTACGTTTGGGGGAAAATATACCTTAATGTTCTCAAACACTCATTTGACGACAACTGTGAGTATTTTAGCCTATGCTGTTTTCGGAGAAAACAACGAACAAAAGAAGATTTTACAAAATGCCATAGTCAATGTCATTCTTATAATGCTGAAATGCTTCAATAAATAAATAAATAAATAATGATTTAAATTTAATATATGATAATAAATACTAGAAAGGGCATCCCTGGGAAGAATCGAACAGAAACAAGACGAGAAAAGTAGCCGACTATTTGCGCAACTATTGTCACGCTACTGTCAAGGGAAGGACCAAAAGGCCAAGTAGGTAATAACACTACTGATTCATTTGGTATAAACAGACAGGTACTATTGAGTGAATGAATATCATTCTTAACAATAATTGCTGACACTCACTGCCAACTTAACATGATGTTTCTTTGCTTTTAATCAAACACGCGTTTTAATCTAAAAATACAACACAACAAAAACAAAACAGCAAACAACAACTCACAAATCATTGCTTCATAATGTGCCTCATCCGTCAAAATGAAGTACATTCAGTGATCAGTTAGGTCAAAATGAAGTACACTCAGTGATCAGTTAGGTATAAACTCCACTTTTCCCGGTTATCGAACGATCTATCTTACACATATGAAATTATGATAACAACAAAAGGAACAATGACGGACTGCGCTTGAATCGCATAAAATCGCAGTGGCAGCAGTTATTATTGTAGTCAAAATCAATCCAATGAGTGTTTGAAAATGTGACAGGCTGATGAAGTAATTCGAATTGAATTAGTTTTGTCAATTTTCTCTGTGCTTCATAAAACATCGACTAATTATTTTCTGACACGATGTAGAGGAAAACAATTGGTTATAAATTATAGATTTCGTTGCATCTTCCCAGTTAATAACATCATCAGTCTTAAGTATATGCATGTTTAATAAGACTAACCAAGGTTAACTTGATTGAGTATTATTGCAATGGGAGTTGTTATGCTTCAAGGAAATATCAGTGAAATAGGCTTGGATAAAAACCAATTGAAAATATCAAAGTAATCCCGTTTGACTTGTTACCATGAGTGTGGGTTGGAATCTAATCAGATATCCAATTCAATTTAAATCTATTCAATTATTTTACTGGTTAAACTCCAATTTACGTACAGAATTGTCACTAAAAACAACTAAAACATACACACAGTAACAATCAAATTTCTGAGAAGAAAAACATATTTATAAATCACAATTAGGAATTTAAATTACAAATATAGTATACATTGATATATATAACTGTTGATATTTAGAACGTTATTGATGATACGAGTAATTTTTCACAGCACTACTGGTGTCAGAGATGATAACATCCTTCAGGTATCCGGTGCAGAAAGGGAATTCCAACACGAGTATAACTATTTTAATAGGAACTTGGGCTCTGCCGATGTTCCATTTGAAGCAGTTACACAGGGTTAACTTGTAATTTTGGAATTGTCCTAGTCTGAGCCGGATACACATGGCTTATTATTGTACTTTTATCACTATTGTCATATTGCGCGTTGACGATATGCATTGACATTGTGTAAACTATTTATACAATGACGTCATGAAACTAGTGACGTCATTGTTTTTGAGTTTTATCTACCACCATGTGTAAGATTGAATTGAATTGGATTTTATAGTCGCACCAACAGCTAAGGTCATATGGCGACTTTCCAGCTTCCACTGGTGGAGGAAGACCCCAGGTGCCCCTCCGGGCAATTTTCGTGCACGGGCGGGCACCTGGGTAGAACCACCGAAGTTCCGCAAGCTAGCTGGATAGTTTCCTCACATAAAGATTCCTAGGCCCCTGAGGGATCGAACCTGCAGCGGTGAGGGGCAAGTGTTTTCAAGTCAGAGACGTTAACCACTCGGCCACGGACGCCCCATTTCAGTGGATATCGGTATCTGGTATGCAAGAAGAGATTACTCAGCACATCTATAAAACGAACATATCCGTATCTGGTATGCAAGAAAACTGATCTACAAATGGCAGTGTGGGCAATGTGAAAAAAAACCATGACGGTAAAGGTATACTGTGCCTTGCAGAATTACATTTGTTATCTCATAAAGTAACCGGAAATACACAAGTCAAACAGAAAGGGCAGCATTCACTTAACTCAAACAGTCAAAACCACGTATTTTAACGAATCAACAATTACGTGGATATATACGAAAAGAAAAAAAAACGCTACTCGGAAATTTCTTCTATATATTGTATGTATAATAGGCTGCTATTAATCGAATGGTACGTGGCTTACGAAAAAAAAAAGACTAAACCAATACATAACACCCCAAAATTAATCCCTTAAGTGTTTCTTTATTGACAGAATACGCGTTTTTCTCAAGCAGGTGAACAAACGTAGATGCTAACATTTTGTAATCGCTTTACATTGAATACAGTAGAGCGTAAACGGATATTACCGACTACCTAAGGCATACAGTTGAATACTCACAGCAGTATGTATAAATGTAATATGTTTGTTACATATGTGATTATAGCATTATCAAACAATACAACCACGTGATAAGAAAGGTTAATTCCTATCAGTAATCCTGCTTAACCTCTCCTTTTTTAAAATGATGTGAAGCGGCTATTGCCGAACATGTGAGGGTTTGCCGACTACTAACTGAGGTTATTGCCAAACACTTTTACTTTAAAACAACAACGTCACAAAACGCATTTATTAACAATTTTGTTGTGTTTTTGTTTGATAATCAAACTATTAGTTTATTAAATAATGTATCAAAAATATCAAATTTATAACAAAAAAACAAAAGCGAAGTATGATGATATTTTTCAGCTTCACAATATTTAACAATATTCAAATTGAAACATGCTATGTTCCTCAACACACTTAAACTAGGAATGCCTCGTACAATGTTCACTTGTAATAAGAATGTCACCGAAACGTTTCAGGTGTCATGCAGTCCTTATACTCTCTATCACTTGTAGCTGGTGCTTCGTTCAACTTTGTTTGCCTCATCTGAATCAACCTGGACTGCCTGTACTAAACATCTTGATCTTTGCAACCTCATTTCTGTTGCTTAAGAGAGTATTGTTAGAACTGCTGTTTTCTTTCTTTTATAGACATTTCTTATGATTATTTTATTTAACTTCACTCCCTTTTGTTTCTGTTTATTAATTGTCATCTTATTCATTCTTCTCTATCAGCATTTGTCTAACCGTCATGTCTATCATCGCTTAATAAAGGTCTTTTTGGAGGTATTTTCTTTGAATCTTTATTTTGAGCAGGTTCAGGTGGCTCAAATCAAGGGATTCAACATTTTACAGGGACATTGTCATCTAAATTAATTTAATATAACCCTTTTAATACTGAAAAAAGCAATTTTGATGCTAAACAAGTATAATTAAAAAGAAATGAAAAGGGTTAATGGATTTATGTATTGTCATGTTCGGGTAAACCCAATCACCATGCATAACATAAAACAGAAAGTGACGAAACAATTCGAACTAATACGCAGTCAGTGTTCAGTTAAAATCAAACACGCGTAATATGATGATGTATACCTTGCTACGAATACATTGCATTCCTTAAATGCTTTATCAGTCAAATGTACGGCAATACCTCAAATTTTCAAATTCAACATTTCTGAATATCTTGTTGCAAAGTACACTCGTAAGCAACATGGTTTGAACGGTCAGTAGCCACGGTCACGGTCGCCGCTAGAAGGTTATACTGGGTTCTAGGGTGTCTCAAACCTCACTTTTACATTATCACCATCCCAGTCTAAACCAGGCAGCATTAATATGCGATATGTCAAACACAATGATTATAATTTAAATATGAATATAAAAACAAAAGCAGAGAAATCCGCCAAGAAGGGGATAAATGACTTGGTGGAAGCCAGACCAACAAGAAGATGAAAAGTTAATGATACGACAAGACATGACACAACCGAATACAAACATTAAGCGTAACTCTCTTGTTTGTGTTTGTTGCTGTTTTCGGTATAACTCCCTTTATTGGATTTAGGTACACATCGTCATAGGGTCCACAATCTGTCAGGTAATCATGCAATCAAAGGCTTTGTGGTAAGGTTGTCAACAGTGTGGAAATAAAAGTGAAGCTTGACTTTGTTACGAATTTTATTATGAATGTCTACAAAATGTTTATTTTACCAACATTAATTAATACCAGAGTTTCATAAACTGCGTAGATAAGAAGATAAACATATGCATATGTTAGTAGTGGTATATGCACAATGCAGTAATAAGCTAAATGCCATTAACTGTTTCGTTATGCATAAAACCATGTCTTTACACGGATAATAGCCCTAAGGTATGTGGAACAAAAAAAAAGTCATCGTTTGTTTCAAAACACCATTTGTTGATTTAGTGATTGCTATTGACGTCTTATTAACATAACACTCGTAAATAAATTCCAGTCCGTGCCATATTTTTTTGTTTACAAATACACCATACAACATAATGCCATATGAATTAGTTAGCAAATAAATAAGTTCGGGCAATGTTCACCAGATGCTGATAATACTTACTGAATTTGCATTGGAACTCAACTGTTGATACTTGTTTATGCATCTTCATCAAAATTGCATCATATGTGATCAACTGAGCGCAAAAAAAATACTTGCTAATTTCCGCTGATCCATCAATAATGCAGAATAATGCCGAGATAGACATTAATTCTGAAACTGGCAACAACTGAAATATCAGGAAGCTATCTGTATTAGCAGAGATCTAAACCCTTTTACTATCATCTGCATACACGGTTTGCAATAATTTCACTGTCTCTAAATCTGGATCATCGGAAGCTTTATCAGTCTTCAGATGTTATGAGATTTTAATACATTTGATATTACAAATCAGGTGCACTATCATTGCAATGCTAAAGATGATAAACAAACGCCTGATATTTGTTATAATTCTATAGTGAAAGCTCAAACAAATGATATCGTATGATTAAAATAATTTTCCACGTGTTCGTTTCATATGAAACAATATGAAACACGTTGAATTCCGTTTAAACTCCATTCAAAGGAATAGGAGACAAGATAACAGTCAGGTGTTTTAAACGTTATTCAAAAACGAATATCAATGGGTACAAAGTGTCGTAAATAGAACCATGAGGATCATCTAATGAGCTTATGCTTATCTTAATTGTCAAAAATATAAAATGTGTCAACTTTCGTATTCTTAGATCTGGTAATATGTTATGGAAGTTTAACATTAATGGACAGAGGTGTATGCTTTACAAAAATTGTTTAAGACAAAGTGCACCAAATACATTGCAAATATATACTAGTACAACACAATGGGTAGTTGTAAATTAATTGGACGTTCTCAAAGAACTTTTGCAACCCAACATCTCATGTCGGCTCCAAAACAGTAATTAGTTGAAAAGCATCATGACCTACTGAGCATTGGGTGTGTGTGGGGTGGGGCTCGGGGGGGGGGGGGGGTGGGGGGTGGGGGGTGGGGGTGGAGGGGGTGGTGTGGATGGGATGGTTGGTGTTGGTTAGTGCAGGATTTTGATTAATGCAGGACATTTATTCCAAAGCATGGTACACACATCCGTCATATTCCAATGAGTCAAACACAATGATTCTACGTGCGCATAAATAATCTACACGATAATATTAATTCAGTAGAACACAATGATAGATTTTATGAAATCTGAGTAAAAGTGTATGAAACCTTGAATCATATTTGACATTAAATATATGCCTTACATCAATAAATTGTAAAATGAACAATCGAACAGCGCTTATATATTTATACCAAACAATAACCGCTGTTGTTGACAAAACGAAAAGGTTTTACTAGTTCGAATAAACCTTACACCAATGGAAAAAAGTTACAGCGAACTTTTGCACACGTCCAAATACTTAGTGCATGCAAATCAGTGCACTTGTTACAAAATAACAGCAATCGAATTGTTATGACATTTTCCAGGAATAAGTACTCGAGGAAAATAGGAAAGGTAGGGATTTTTAAGAATTAAGACATACATATTTAAATGCACATTTTTGCATTAATAACAACATTATCAAATTAGAAGAAATGGCTTTCCATAAAAAACCAACAACTTAGTGTCTGTGGTTGAAAATAGCGTCGAAACATGTTTACTTGGAAATTGGAATATGATAGATAATTGTTTCATGTCCCTGAAAATAGCCTTCATTGATCATAATCCGTCTTAGGCGTAATTACACCACTGCGTTTGTGCTTCCGTAGTTTATAGTCAAATAGTGCCTAATAAAAAAGTTTCCTTGTCTTACTAGTGATATAAAATGCACACTTTTGATAGCTTTTTGTCATGATTAGCTATAATTCATCCAAATGATATATTGGGAACATTTATTAGTGTTTGTTTGAGATTTGTAATTATAATTGACATGGACAGTAAAGCGAAAGTAGAAATGGGGCAAATCTATCTGTGACGTGTCAAAATAGAACATGACGTCATTCAACATATTTTCTTTTGATTACATGATACATGACCCCATGTTTTGTTGCATTTTTATATTGGCGGACGCTCGATCGTTTGAATGATATGTGTTTTAAAATGTTCTACGGAGAAAAATGCGCATTGTTTTGTCGCTTGATATACATTCGTCCTATATGAAACGAAGAAGGAAAGTCAATGGTGCAATACCTCCTCTACTCTAGTACCGTTTGTCATTATTTCAAAACTTCATGTTATTCACTTAGCAGACATGACTGGTTGACATATATTGGAATTGGCGTTGTTCTGCTATTTAGCAGACATGACTGGTTGACATATATTGTAATTGGCGTTGTTCTGCTATTTAGCAGACATGACTGGTTGAAATATATTGGAATTGGCGTTGTTCTGCTATTTAGCAGACATGACTGGTTGACATATATTTGAATTGGCGTTGTTCTGCTATTTAGCAGACATGACTGGTTGACATATATTGGAATTGGCGTCGTTCTGCTATTGTCCTTTGGACGAGTTTTGTTTAATTAAATATAAACTTCATATAAATGAATTTCATTCATAAATATTAAACTGCACATGATTTTAAACTAAAACCATCCAATAATAAGGTATCACTTTCAATTAATTAGCTGTGATATCACGTTCATACATGAAACAGATCAGCAATTAAATCAGTCGTTTTGGTTTAAAGAAAGGTAAACTTAATAGGATTTTATTATATTTTGATGACAAGAGGCATTTTAAGGGAAAAACGACAAAAACGTCGAGACTTACGTTAAATGCACGTTTGAAGGCAATTAGATAGGGACTCAATTTTAATATCATCTTTATGAAATGGCAACATACAAACAGGATTCACTTACATCCTGTTACAAGGTCACTGTGACCTACTGTTAGGTCATTGACATACTTTACATGTTATGGAATCGGATAAACTTTTACCAGCTGACTGTACATGTTAACTCTAGGTAGCCAGCTATAGGACGCTACCTTTTGCAGTATACTATATGTGTGTATTGTAGATGTTTTTCTGTACAGAGTACGTACAATATGAAATGCAGGTGGACGACTAACGTCGCATCATCGACAAATATCACTATTTGACACTCGCGAGCTACTTATTAATAATACAAATCATTTAAATATTAAAAAATTGATTATGTATGAAAGAAAAATTAAAACATGCTAATGAAACGCGAAAAACGTTATTAAATGGTCACAGTCTTGTCCAAAATGACTTTAGATCGATTGTCAGATTTTACTTTAAGACGAAAATCAAGGTTTTTTTAGTCGTTCGCAGACAGATTTGATTTAATAGGCTTCAATTTTTTTCTGAAATCTAAAGTCAATCAGTTTCGAACTTGGTATCTATCAACTTTACCACACAACCTTATTAAAGACACGCTTATAGCTTTCATTCAAAAAACTTTTGCTAGGGAAAATACTACATTTTTGGCCTGTAACAATATTAAAGTTTTTTTACTGGCAGCAGTTTGGACAATTACACTATGTGGACTTGCCATGAAATTTGTGAATCAATTATTTTTCTATTAGATAATATTTTCGTCAGTTATGAAACTGCCGTTTATAGACAAATTGTTGGAACTGTGCATCCCCTTGTTGGACTAGGGGCTTTCTTTTCAAGCCTAGTCCTTAGCAGGCGACAAAGTTAGAGCACGCTAGAAGCCGCAACTGATCGTCACTCACGTAATGTATCACTACGCTAACAGACAGAGCGTCAGCTGTCGTTTTGATTCGGTGTTCGTTCGCATAAAAGACATAAACACATCCCACTCACTGTATGCATATTCATAGGGACCCTGGCCTTGTGTAGAGAAGAAATAGTTCTCCTGATCATACAAATACCATCTAAATCGTAAATAAGCTGTGGGAAATGGAAAAAAAACTAAAGAATGTGATGTTTGGGCCTATACTTTTTTCTACTAAGACAAGAAACAAGATGCTATATTTTATCTCGAAATATTATAAACCCCGTTTGGATCCCGTACATCCAGCTTTGAAAACCTGGGATAAAGTAGCTCATTTGCATATTAAGGTCGAAAGGACCCATGCTTCCGAGCAAAAGTAGTTATTTTTCAACAAAAAAAGAATAGAGGTAAACATTTGCGATATCAATCGAGTGGAAAAGATTTTTTTCGAATCCGACTTTGTACAGATATGAATAATGTTGCTCCGAATTAATATATGATGTAATACATATCACAATAAAAAAAATATGTAAACAATAATAAAGTTAGATGTATTTTTCCTAAAAGGATAACTCATACGGCCCATATTTCTATCCGGTGCAAGCGTCGGAATTTAATAATTACAATCTGACCCCTTCGAACTCAAGAAAACGCTTTCCGCCAGTTTTGTCAACACAGAACCAAATTCGACATAGAACACAGAACTTATGTTCATAAATGCACTTACACCATGTACACTCAACATAACTGTTCAATTTCCAAAGCCCCTAGTCCAGCAGTGCTTTCAGCACTTTAATTTTTATATTGCTATGAAAGAGGTTTTATGTTGAGTCTTTCACTAGATACCAGACAGATGTTATTGAAGCCTTTAATGACACCTCTCGGTATCTGGATGAGATATTGAACATTGACTACTCTTTCTTTTCTACTATGTTTAATAATATATATCCTAAAGAACTTCAACTTAGCAAAGCTAATATTTCTGATACTAACGCTTCTTTTCTCTAATTGAAAATGGTGAAATAATAAGCAAAATCTATGATAAGACAGATGATTTTAATTTTGATATTGTTAATTACCCTATTTAGATGGGGATGTTCCCCAAACAACTTCTTCGCTCTTCATTGCCTTGTGCGATGACTGGACAACCTCTTTGGACCCAACCAAGGGAGGTAGGTGAAGGAGCTTTCGTCCCTCGAGTTTTCTGATCGTACCCTAGTTTGGGTTTCTCTTTGGCTGCAACTGATGTGGTTGCAATTCTGGATACATCCTGAGATGTTTCTTATTTTGTATTTTATATAACTTTACAACAACATCTTAGTGCTTCGTTTGTTAATTTTTCTGGATGTGGACTTTATTTTTAGATAATTGTTTTGATGGGATGTAGTTTTGCTTACACTGTCTTTTCTATTTGGGCACTGAAGACAGGATAATGAAATAAACAATGACAAACACAATACACAACTGAAAGAATGGTGAAGACAGGTTTACCGACTTGAAACGGTCAGTAGGCAATATGGCCAACCGGTTAGCTTAAATCGAGTGTTCACAACATCGCCAATAACCTGTCTTCGGCGCTCAAATAGACAAGATAGTGTAAATAAAAGTGCAACCCATCAAAAGGAATTATCTAACAATAAAGTCCACATCCAAAGAAATTAGGAAACGATACACGCATATGTTATTGTAAAGATATATAAAAAACGTAATTAGAAACACCTCAGGATGTATCCAAAATTGTACTGAACAACCGCAGCAGTTGCAGCCAAAAAGAAAACCAATATAGGGTACTACCAGCAAATCCGAGGGACAAAGGTTCATGCACCAACCTCCCCTTTCAGGCTTTCAGAATCATGGAGTCCCACGAGGTGACTTGACCTTGATTTTTACTGATATTGAGATTGAGCTCTATAAAAATGAAACATTTTGGGATCAAATGATCAAAGTATGCAGTCTTAACCAAATATATAAAATAGTGTTTTTTGTTTTGAAAAAAAGAGAGTAGAAACAAGGTGAAAAAGAATATGACAGCAAGTTCGTTGCTATTATAGTGCTTACTACGATTGTAAAACCTCAGGTTGACACAACATACACAAGTGTATTGCTACGTCACTATTCTATGTGAAAGTATACAACTGTCGGCACATCATATCTAATCTTGCGATAAGGGATTGTCAATTTTCACAATAATAACTTGATCCGAGTGTGTCTTTTAACAAGAACGCAATATAAAGAAATATGGACATGTCGTCCAAACCAGCTCTTTCCATCATCGTTATTATATTAGTTTATTTATCGTGTCAGTCGGAATGCGAGACACTTGCTGGACACAACGAGGAACGTTCGAAAAGGATTCTGCTTGAGGACAACTATTACACAATTATCAGCAAACTTGACTTGTTGTCCAAAAAGGTAGAGACACTTGAAGCTGCAAATGGTAAGTCTCTGAAATTAACGTATCATTAAATGATAACAGTATTGCATAAATATATTGAGGGTAATTAAGCTATTTATATTTTTAGCATTTATTTATGAATAATCTTACCAGAGAACAGATCGATTTGTGGAGTGTTTTAAATGATTGACATGATATAGTGGAAAAGAATCAAAATGTCCATTAACATTCTAATCAAACATTACTTTTAAATGTAATAGACTTGTTTTCACGACCCATTTTAAAATATATTTCTTTCATTGACGGTTCACTTGGTATATTATTTAAATATTAACTGCAGATGCAAAAATGCCGAAACGCGTAGACCAATAAAATAGTATTTACAGTATTGTTGCTTGCTTTCAGCTGCCATGTCGCACCCACCAATCTCCTTCATGGCGTTTTTGACAACAAGCGTTACAGGAACCAACCATCACATCTATTTCGATGACGTCAAACTAAATTTGGGCAACTCCTATAATCCCCACCATGGAACGTTTGTGGCACCAGTTAACGGCACCTACCAGTTCTCCATCAAGGTGTGTTCAAGAGGAGGACATTACGTGGTTCTTGATGTTGTGGTCAACACGAGTGTTTTGGGTAGCATGCTTGCTGGTGACACCAACTATGACGATTGTGCATCGACTGTGTTACTCGCGTATTTGACATCCGGCGATGACGTTTATGTCAAGCACGACACGACAGGAGATTTTCTTTATTCAAAGACCGCTTATGGTTTTCCAAGCTTTGCTGGTGTGCTATTACAAGCTCACTAAAATGTATATTACCGTAAATTACATTTATAATATATCATCCTTGTGTTTTTTCCTGTTTTTCAAACCATTGGCAAAGGTAAACACGTTTGACACATCAGCTGAGTTAACGTTGTGAATCTATCATTTGAAACATGACCGTACTGAAACAGCTCACGACACTATTTACAAGAGTGATTTCAATTTCTTCAAAAAAGGGGAAGATTGAAAAACAACAACAGTGTGTAACACATGTACTATTTAAAGATTTGTATAAAAGGAGTAGCTGACATGCCATTTTAGTTTACCGAGCAAATGCCAACAAATGCTCCCAACTAAATTGCATTTTGTTTATTTCGCTCTTCGGGGCGTAGAATTTTATTAGATACTGGGACCATACGCCGCTGGACATTGAATGATGACATTAAATATAGCATGTCCACCGCCATATGCACGCCATCTTCGGGATGGTTAAAATTCTGTATTATTGATTTTATTAACATTGAGTTCTGCTCAACCCGTGACCAGGGGGCGTGAACGGTAACAAGCATATTTCACTACCGTTCATGAGCAGTCTCAATCAAACAGAGACTGCAATATTTCGTATGTATCGTGTTCGGCCGGTTCCAAAGGTCCACTCTCATACACTTCCAGAGATAGGTAATCGAACATCCGCTGTCCCAATGTTCGCTTCTGTGTGCCACAATCTATGTGCCAACAATTATGCATTGTGTAGCAGCTTTATATTTATTATCGCTTTGGAGATTGCTGAGACCGATATTTATATAAACGTATCGGTTGTAAATTCTGAAATACTTTGTGGTTCCACTACCATAGCCTTTAACGGCTCTGTTATTGTTTAATCACCCTTAGGATATGTTGTCTGCTTTTTAATTTAGTGTTTTGGCTGTTACTTGTGATACGCAGGCTTCACAACCTCTGCTTCAAACTAAATTACATTTTGACTAATTGAAAATAACGAAAGTGGCGTCCGCCTTGCATACTTAATACAAATTGAACTAATAGCACCTCTGCTTGACATTCATCATACAAATGGTAGTGCTAGAACTGGCTGGCCCGATGCCATCATACTGCGACTTTGTAGGGTATTATGTCCTGTGTAATTCTAGTGTGGCAGAACTATCAAATTGTCCAAGTAGCCTCACTCGTGGTATGACTAAATATCGTAGAACGACGTAAAAACCCTACAAACATACCATTATAATGTAACTTTATTATTATTATGACTTTTTCATTTTACAAATTTACTTATACATGTATTATACATGATATGGCTAAATTAATAAAACAGGAATTTCAGGTGTAAACCTGCTTTGTGAAAACCTCAGAGGATTACATCTGGGGAAAATATACCTTAATTTGCTCCAAATCAGATTGCATTTGATGTAAACTGAATTTTAGTCTATGCTGTCTTCGGAGAAAACAACGAACACAAGAAGATTTGACAGGTACTATAGAGTGAATGACATTCTTAATAAGTCATAGCTGAGACTCATTGACAACTTAAGGGGTACCGTTAACATAAACTTCGAAAAACCTTTGCAAAATTTTATTCGTATCCCTGATTTACTTTTAAGATATAAAAGTAATTTAATAACTCTTTTGAGACAAGCACTATCACAACCTGATTTTTATGGTGATGTGATTTACAAACTTCTTAAGATCCTTCGTCATAATCACTTTCATACAATCTTTATTACACTTGTTAAACAGTTTACCGAAAGAGGTTATGACCCTATCATTTTGCAACATATTGCATGTTTAGTGGTTGACGCTTTTACAGTTCGCCACTATGCTTTCCTTTTTGATTGTGCGATGACCGGACATATTGTGGACACTGTGATGACGTCAACCTAAATCCTTATAGGACGGTATCGTTCTATGTGTGTCTTTAATATTGTCTTGTCGTACCATCAACGGTTTGTTCTCTTGTTGCTCTGGCTTCTGCCAATTCACTGAGTACTTACTTTGTGGCATTCTAGGCTTGTTTTTTTGTATTTATATATACATGATCATGTATGTGTTTTACTTATATTGCCTTTCAACGCTGCCTTGTTTGTTAGAGATTTAACCTGGCGGGGATATCTTTATTTACACTGTCCCGTTTACTGGGATGAAAATAACAATATAGTAAGAGTGAGGTTTGGTGTACTCTAGAACCTGGTTTAAACCCCCAGCGGCATTTTTTGCCACTGACCGTTCCAAGGCGGTAGCCCTATTGTCAACTCTTGGGTGTTTGTGATGTCTTATCTTGCCTTTTATTCATCTTTATATATAGTTGTTCTTTGTTTCTTTGTTTCTTTGTGGTTGACTGTCGTCCTTGAATGCTACTTTTCCTATTCGATTTTTATAACTAATGTTAACGCTCTGTTTCTGTGCGTTTAATCAAATACGCATTTGGATCTGAAAACAACAACAACTACAACTACAACTACAACAACAACAACAACACAACAAACAACAACCTACACGTGATAGCTTCATAATGTGTCTAATCTATCAAAATGAATTACATTTAGTGATCAGTTAGGTATAAACTGCATTTTCCCCGGTTATCGAACGATCAATCTTACACATGAATATATGACAACAACAAAAGGAACAATGACGGACTGCGCTTGAATCACATAAAATTGCAGTGGCAGCAGTTATTATTGTAGTCAAAATCAATCCAATGAGTGTTTGAAAACATGTGACTGGCTGATGAAGTAATTGGAATTGAATTGTTTTGTCAATTTTCCCTATGCTTCATAAAACATCGACTAATTATTTTCTGACACGATGTAGAGGATTTTTTTATTTTATCAATTATAGATTTCGTTGCATCTTCCCAGTTAATAACATCATCAGTCTTAAGTATATGCATGTTTAATAAGACTAACCAAGGTTAACTTGATTGAGTATTAGTGCAGTGGGAGTTGTTATGCTTCAAGGTAATATCAATACAGAGGCTTGGATAACAATAACATGAAAATATCAGCCTAAAGTACAGGAAGTAATTTCTCAATAATCCCGTTTGGCTTGTCACAATATGCGTCGGTTTGAATCTAACCAGATATCCTATTCAGTTTAAATCAATTCAATTAATTTATTGGTTAAACTCCAATTTACGTACATAATTGTTAGTAAAAACAACTAAAGCATACACTCAGTAACAACCAAATTTCTGAGAAGGAAAATACAGTTATAAATCACAATTTGGAATTAAAATTACAAATATAATATACATTGATTTATGTAGCTGTTGACATTTAGAACGTTGTTGATGATACGAGTAATTTTTCACGGCACTACTGGTGTCAGATGATAAAATCCTTCATGGTATCCGGCGCAGAAAGTGAATTCCAACTCAAGTATAACAATTTTGATAGGAACGATGTTCCGTTTGAAACAGTTACACAGGGTTAACTTTTGGAATTGTTCTTACACATTGCTTATTATTTTTATCCCTATTGTCATATTGCGCGTTGACGATATGCATTAACATAGTGTAAGCTATTTTACACAATGTATTTACACAATGACGTCATGAAACATTTTGACGTCATTGTTTTTGAATTTTATCTACCACCATGTGTAAGATAAACATTTCAGTGGATATCGGTATCTGTTATGCAAGAAGAGATTGCTCAGCACATCTATAAAACGAAAATATCCGTATCTGGTATGCAAGAAAACTGATCTACAAATGACGGAGTGGGCAATGTGAAAAAAAAGCATGACGGTAAAGGTATACTGTGCCTTGCATATTTTCATTTGTATCGCATAAAGTAACCGGAAATACACAAGTCAAACAGAAAGGGCAGTATTCACTTAATGCAGACAGTCAAAAACCACGTATTTTAACGAATCAACAATTACGTGGATATATGCGAAAAGAAAAAAAGAAAATCTACTCGAGAATTTGTATATTGTATGTACACTAGGTTGCTATTAATTAATCGAATGGTACGTGGCTATATTAGACATTTCCTTACGGAAAAAAGACTGAACTAATACATAAAACCCCAAAGTTTATCCCTTAAGTGTTTCATTATTGACAGAATACGCGGTTTGCTCAAGCAGGTGAACAAATTTAGATGCTAAAATACTGCAATCGCTTTACATTGAAGACAGTAAAGCGTAAATGGGTATTATCGGCTACCTAAGGCATACAGTTGAATACTCACAGAAATATGTATACATGTAATGTGTTTGTTACATATGTGATTATAGAATTAGCAAGCACTACACCCACGTGATAACGAAGGTTAACTCCTATCAGTAATCCTGCTTAATCTCTCCATTTTTGAAATGATGTGAAAAGGTTATTGCCGAACATGTGAGGGTTTTGCCGATTACTAAGTGAGGTTATTGCCAAACACTGTCTACTTTTAAACATCAACGTCACAAAATGCCTTGATTAACGATTTTGTTGTGTTTTTTGTTTAATAATCAAACTATTGCTTTATTAAATAATTTATCAGAAATATCAAGTTAATAACAAAAAAACAAACGCGAAGTATGATGATATTTTTCAGCTTCACAATATTTAACAACATTCAAATTAAAACATGTTATTTCAAGTCCATATCTTCCTCAACACTCTTCAACTAGGAATGCCTCGTAAAATGTTCACTTGTAATAAGAACGTCTCCTAAACGTTTCAGGAGTCATGCAGTCCTTATAATCTCTTTATCACTTGTAGCTGGTGCCTCGTTCAACTTTGTTTGCCTCATCTGAATCAACCAGGACTACCTGTACTAAACATCTTGATCTTTGCAACCTCATTCCTGTTGGTTTTGGTGCTTAAGAAATTATTGTTAGAACTGCTGTTTTCTTTCTTTTATAGTTTATGATTATTTTATTTAGCTTCACTTCCTTTGTTTCTGTTTATTAATTTTCATCTTATTCATTCTTCTCTATCAGCATTTGTCTAACCGTCATGTCTATCATCGCTTAATAAAGGCTTTTTGGGAGTCTTTTCTTTGAATATTTATTTTGAGAAGGTTTTGGTGACCCAAATCAACGGATTCAACATTTTACAGGGACATTGTCATCTAAGTTAATTTAATATAACAGTTTTAATACTAAAAAAGCAATTTTGATTCTAAACAAGTTTAATTAAAAAGAAATGAAAAAAGTTAATGGATTTATTTATTGTCATGTTCGGGTATTACCCATTGACTCTGTGATTAGGAAGGTAATACCGACTACCCCATGACAACTCAATAAGTAGGATTCCAGTGATGAAAACAAGTTACATCCCTTGATTAGTCATCATTGCATGCATAACTTAAAATAGAAAGTGACACAACAATTCGACCTAATACGCAGTCAGTGTTCAGTTAAAATGAATAATAGCAATTTAATAAGAAGTTCTCAAATATTTTGGTGTTATCTGTTGTTGTATTATTTCAAAGTGGAACATGGGTTGGGAAGGAAAAACATATGTGCGTTTTATATAGATGACATATACTATGATGTATACCTGACTACAAATAAATTGTATTCCTTCAATGCTTCATCAATCAAACATAAGGCAATACCCACATAGTCGGCAATACCCTCATGGGCTCAACTGAAATGGCTTAAATTTTCAACTTCAACAGTTCTAAATCTCGTGTTGCAAAGCACACTATGATTGAAAAGTCTACAACAGCACAGTTTTCTCCATTCTCTAACTAGCCTTGAAATTAAGTACATAAATTATAAAGCGGAAATTCCAGACTTGTATTTCATTTATCCTTTAGTATATAATCAAGTAGAAGTAACGTAAGCAACATGGTTTGAACGGTCATTAGCCACGGTCACTGTCACCGATGGAAGGTTATACTGGGTTCTAGGGTGTCTCAAACCTCACTTTTACTCTATCACCATCCCTGTCAAATATAGGCAGCATTAATATGCGATATACGTCAAACACAATGATTATAATTTAAATATGAATATAAAAACAAAAGCAGAGAAATCCGCCAAGAAGGGGATCAATGACTTGATAGAAGCCAGAGCAACAAGAAGATGAACCGTTAATGATACTACAAGACATGACACAACTGAATACAAACATTAGACGTTACTCTCTTTTTTGTGTGTGTTGCTTCCAACGGATCTCCTTTTCGGTATAATTTCCTTTACTGGATTTAGGTACACATCGTCATAGGGTCCACGATCTGTCAGGTAATCATATAATCAAAGGCTTTGTGGTAAGGTTGTCAATAGTGTGGAAAATAAAGATGAAGCTTGAATTTGTTACGAATTTTATTATGAATGTCTACAAAATGTTTATTTTACCAACATTAATTAATACTAGAGTTTCATAAACTGTATCTCAATACTTCTTTTACGTAGATAAGACGTTAAACATATGCATATGTTAGTAATGGTATAGGAAAATGCAGTTATACCTAAGTGCCATTAACTGTTTCGTTATGCTTAAGACAGGTCTTTACACAGATAATAGCATTAAGGTATGTGGAAGAAGAAACAATTTTTATTGTTTGTTGACGTAATTTATTTTTTTGAAACTAATTAGCATCAAACTCGTAAAAGAATTCAAGTCCGTGCCATATAGTGTTTGTTTACAAAGACACATTACAACAGAATGCCATCTGATTTAGTTGCCACCAATAAACAAGTTCGGGCAATGTTCACCATGTGTTGATAATACTTACTGAAGAGTTAAAGTAATAAAACTGCTGCTATTTTGTATTGTAATAAATACTGAAAAGAAACACAAACAAGAGATAAAAATAGCAGACTCGGTTTTATCGAGTCTGTTAATGAGAGGTCATGTTAAGTGCAACACCTCTCACGCCTCCTAGCACCGGCTTTAGCGATATTCTACTTTAAAGCCACAGAGATGATGATCCCAAAGGATTGATGATCCCAAAGGACCAGTAAGTAATAACACTACTGATCTGTAAGTCGGGGCGACTTTTTACGGCTTCACGCTTCCTAGCACCGTCTTAACCGATATTCTACTTTGAAGCCATAACAATTGGGATTGATGATCCCAAAGGATCAATAAGTCAGAACACTACTGATTTGTCGTCGGGGCGACTCAATTGGTGTTTTCTTTTTTTATGCATCTTCATCAAAATTGCATCATATACACTAACTGATTATCATAACACTACTGATGTGTAGCCGGGGTAACTCAACAGGTATTACTTTGTTATGCATCTTCATCAAAATTGCATCATGTGTGATCAACTGAGCTCAAAAAAAAGGAAATCCACTGATCCATCAATAATGCAGAATAATGCCGAGAGAGACATTAATCTTGAAACTGGCAACAACTGAAATAACAGAAAGCTACCTGTATTAGCAGAGAACTACACCCTATCACTATCATCTGCAATACTTTCACTGTCTCTAAATCTGTATCATCGGAAGCTTTATCAGTCTATACATATTGAAAAAACAAAACAAGATCAGTTAATACGGTTGATATTACAAATCACTAACACTGTCATTGGATGACGTCATGCAATGCTAAAGATGATATTTGTTATAATTCTATAGAGAAAGCTCAAACAAATGATATCGTATGATTAAAAAAATCTTTCCACGTGTTCGTTTCATATGAAACAATATGAAACACATTGAATACCGTTTAAACTCCTTTCAAAGGAATAGGAGACAAGATAACAGTCAGGTATTTTAAACGTTATTCAAAAACGAATATCAATGGGTACAAAGTGTCGTAAGATTGTTTACAAAACAGTAATTAGTTAGTAATTAGTAATTATCATGACCTACTGAGCTTAGTGTGTGTGTGTGTGTGGATGTGGGGTGGGGGGGGGGGGGAGGAGGTGAGGTGGTATATTGGTGGTTGTGGGGGGGGGGGGGGGGGGGGAGGTAATACAGGATTTTGATTAATTAAGGACATTTATTCCGTTGCACGGTACAAACATCCGTCATGTTCCACTGAGACGCACACAATGATTCTATGTGCGCATAAATAATCTACGATCAGATTAATTCAATCGAACATAACGATAGAATGTATGGAATCTGAGTAAAAGTCAAAGTGTATGGAACCTTGAATCATATTTGACATTATATGTATACTTTACATAAATAAATTGTAAAATGAACAATCGACAAGCGCTTATATATTTATATCCGGGATGAAACATATAACGCCCTGTTTATACAGCCGTTGGATGGGGACGTAAACCGGGCGGTCCGTGTATCGGTCTATCCTCCGAGCACGTTAAAGAACCATAGGAATCTATTCGATAATAAGAGTAGGGCACGGTTCTCGGATTCCTATGTATCCTTCCCCTCTCTTTGGGGCGGCTCTAAATAACATATACTGTGTTGATGAGCCGTTAAACAACATTCAACAACTGTTGATACCGACTTTTTTTAAAAGAATATACTTGCAAAATCATGTCACTATCATCTTTATGAAATGGCAACATACAAACAGGATACCCTTACACCCTCTTACAAGGTCACTGTGACCTACTGTTAGGTCATTGACAGACTTTACATGTTATGGAATCGGATACACTTTTACCAACTGACTACATGTTGACTCTAGGTAGCCAGCTATAGGATGCTACCATTTGCAGTATGATATATTTGTGTATTGTAGATACTTTTCTGTACAGAGTACTTGCAATATGAAATGGAGGTGGACAACTAACGTCACGTCATCGACAAATATCACTATTTGACACTCGCGAGCTATTTATTAATAAAACATATCATTTAAATAATAAAAAAAGAGATTATATATGAAACAGAAATTGAAACATCCTAACCGTTATTAAATGTGCAGTCTTGTCCATAACCGCTTTAGGTCAGATTTTACTTTAAGACGATCATCAAGGATTTGTTAAAGTCATTCGCAGACAGATTTAACAGTCTTCAGTTTTTTTCTGGAATCTAAAGTCAATTAGTTTTGAACTTGGTATCTAACATGGTTTACATTATTTATCAAAGACAAGTTATTGCTCTTATTCAAAAACCTTTTGCCAGGGAAAATACTATATTTTTGGCTAGTAACCATATTAAAGCCTTTTTTATTAACAGCAGTTTAGACAATTACACTATGTGGACTTGCTATTTAGTTTGTGAATCACTGATGTTTCTATTAGATAATATTTTCGTCAGGTATGGAACTACCGTTTATAGACAAATTGTTGGTATCCTTATGGGTACAAACTGTGCACCCTCTTGTTTTTATATTGCTATGAAAGAGGTTTCATGTTGAGTCTTTCACCAGCTACTCAGGCAGATGTTATTGAAGCCTTTAATGACACCTCTCGGTATCTGGATGACATATTGAACATTGACTACCCTTTCTTTTCTACTATGGTTAATAATATATATCCTAAAGAACTTCAACTTAACAAAGCTAATAATTCTGATACTAACGCTTCTTTTCTCGATTTACATCTCTCTATTGAAAATGGTGAAATAATTAGCAAAATCTATGACAAGATAAGAGAGATGATTTTAATTTTGATATTGTTAATTATCCCCATTTAGATGGCTATGTTCCCCCGAACAACGTCTTATGGAGTCTATGTGTCTCAACTCATTCGTTTTTCTAGAGCTTATACTCGAGTTGAGGACTTTAATATTCGTAATCTTTGTATAACTGAAAAGCTACTCCATTAGGGCTACCCTTACCATATACTTCGTAAAACCTTTGCAAAATTTTATTATCGTAACCCCGATCTTCTTTCCAAATATAAGAGTAATTTAAGAACTCTTCTGCGACAAGGACTATCACAACCTGACTTATATAGTGACGTGATTTACCAACTTAGTAAGATCCTTGGTATTGTTCACTTTCATACTATCTTTGTTAAACTTGTTAAAATGTTTATCAAAAGAGGTTATGACCCTATAATTTTGCAACGCACTGCATGCTTTTTACAGTTCGCCAGTATGCTTTCCTCTTTAATTGTGCGATGAGCGGACAGGCTGTGGACCCTATGATGACGTCTACCTAAAACCTAAAAGGACGGTGACGTTTGATGTTTGTCTGTAATCTTGTCTTGTCGTGTCCTCAATGGTTTATTCTCTTGTTGCTGTGGCTTCTGCCAAGTCATTGAGTACATTATTTGTGGCTTTCTAGGTAGGCTATTGTTTTTTGTATTTATATATACACGAGCATCTTTGTAATTTACTTATATTGCCTATTAATGCTGCCTTGTTGGTTAGAAAATACTTCATGGCGGGGATTTCTATATTTACCTGTCCCATTTTATTGGGATGACAGTAGGGTAAGTTTGAGGTTTGGTGCACCCTAGAACCTGGTTTAAACCCCCAGCGGCCTTTTTTGCCACTGACTGTTCCAAAGCGGTAACCCTATTGTCAAACCTTTTTGTTTTTGACTTCATATGCCTTTATTTCTTAGTAACGTTGCCATTCAAGTGTGTCTTTTTGCGTGTTTGTGGGTTTACTATGTTCTGTGGAAGCTGCATTTGCTGTTCGACTTTTATACTTACTTTTATTAAAATACTCAAAGCTAATTAGTTATTGGGGAGGTCTTTAAATTACTATACAATACCTCTGACTTTATGTACGTTAACCGTTAAGATGTCATTTTAAACGCCAGAAAACACGATTTAAGCGAGTATACGTTTCAACAACACTATTTAATAGGATGAAGGTGTCTTCTCGTTTGATGTTGAGATATAGGCATACAACGTAAGTTGTGAAAATGTGTTTGTATTTTGTGCAATCTCTCCGCAAAATATATATTCTGATACATAAAACTCCAGATAAGAAATAAAATATTTCCAGCGGGTTTATATTGTGTGAGACCAAAACCCGGCGTTTGGACTTGAAACACATCGATACCAAGGGCCAACCGCTGGCCTGTGGCCCTTGGTATCGATGAAATTCAAGACCCGTCCACAAGATATTGATCTGGAAAAATATAACCCCGCTGGAAATAGTGTATTTCATTAATTGAGCATGGATATATCACAATAAAACACACTAACAAAGTAGTTGTTAAAAGTAGGGAACTTATAGATGTTATTGTGTTGTTTTATAGACTTACCTTTGTCCGATCTTTTTATATTTCTTTTGTTTGATATTACTACTACACATTCAAGCACACGTATTCTTGAAGAGAAGCACTATCAATGACATTACATAGCTGTATATTTCAAAATGAGTTGCATGTGTTTGTCAAATGATTGGTTACATATGGCCATATTTCTCCCTCAAGGAAACGTTGACTTCTAGATGACATGCAACACAAAACTAAGGAATGGCCATTGCATAACGCTCTGAAAGAACTTCCTATCATTAAGTAATATTAACCAATTTCCGCATTTTTATCCGTGTTTATTTTATTCTCACTTTTCGAGAACCTCAAATGTTGCTTGTATTTTAATATTTGTGTTCGCTTGTATGTGCATGTACACGTGTGTTTTATAAAATTGTTTTATAACAGAATATGGCTGACTTTATTAATGCTTCCGTTGCTTCAAGTAACTGAACTATATGCAGGTCCAGAAGACGACAACACAAGTAACTGAACTATATGCAGGTCCAGAAGACGACAACACAAGTAACTGAACTATATGCAGCAAGTAACTGAACTATACGCAGGTCCAGAAGACGACAACACAAGTAACTGAACTATATGCAGGTCCAGAAGACGACAACAGGTAAGTGTTTTTACTTTAGAGAACACTGACAGTAGTAGCTCTAATACGCTCCCTAGTCAGCGGACGTATTAACCACTTCTTTTCAAATACGTTAGAATATTACATAGTAATTTATAACCGATGCAAATGAGAGTATAGTTCTGAATCAATCACTACTGGATGACAAACACATGAAGACGAATATATCAGCAAAAAGTATAAACAGTAATGTTTAGCTAATTAAGATACGCTAAGTACAAGATAAGCTGGTATTTCTAAACATGTATACTAGACGCAATAGAGGCATTAGCCAAATAAACTAGACGCAATAGAGGCATTAGCCAAATACCGTTCCAGGGGGGTAACCCTATTGTCAAAACCTTTTGTGTTTGTGACGTCATATGCCGTTATTCCTTATCTTATTAACGTTGCCATTCAAGTTTGTCGTTTTGCGTTTTTTTGGGTTTACTGTGTTCTGTGAAAGTAAGTTACATTTCCTGTTCGACTTTTGTACCTACTTTTCTAACTGAGTTCCGCACTGTATAAAAAACAAAGAGAAAATTAAATAAACAATGAAAAACACAATACACAACAGAAAGAGTGGTGAAGACAGGTTTACCGTCTAAAAACGGTCATTAGGCAATATGGCAATATCGCCCACCGGTTAGCTTAAATCGATATTAAGGTGTTCACAACCTCGCTAATATCCTGTCCCCAGCGCTCAAATAGACAAGACATGGTAAATAAAAGTAAAACCCATCAAAAGGAATTATCTAGAATAAAGTCCACATTCAAAGAAATTAGGAAAAGATACACGCATATGTTATTGTAAAGATATATAAAAAACGTAATCAAAAATACCTCATGATGTACCCAGAATTGTACTGAACAACCACAACAATTGCAGTCCAAAATAAAAACAATCTAGAACAGAAAATCCGAGGGACGAAGGTTGATGCACAAACCATTCAGGCTTTCAGAATCATGGCGTCCCAAAGAGGTTGCCCATTTTTAAGATTGTACCTTGATTTTTACTGATAATGAGATTGAGATCTATAAAAATGCAACATTTTGAGATCAAATGATCAAAGTATGGAGTCTTAACAAAATATATAAAATAGTGGTGGTTTTTTTTTTTGGACAAAAATAGAGTAGAAACAAGGTGAACAACATTGTGATATCACTTTCGTTGCTATTATAGTGCTTACTACGATTGTAAAACCTCAGGTTGACACAACATACACAAGTGTATTGCTACGTCACTATTCTATGTGAAAGTATACAACTGTCGGCACATCATATCTAATCTTGTGATAAGGGATTGTCAATTTTCACAATAATAACTTGATCCGAGTGTGTCTTTTAACAAGAACGCAATATAAAGAAATATGGACATGTCGTCCAAACCAGCTCTTTCCATCATCGTTATTATATTAGTTTATTTATCGTGTCAGTCGGAATGCGAGACACTTGCTGGACACAACGAGGAACGTTCGAAAAGGATTCTACTTGAGGACAACTATTACACAATTATCAGCAAACTTGACTTGTTGACCAAAAAAGTAGAGACACTTGAAGCTGCAAATGGTAAGTATCTGACATTAACGTATCATTAAATGATAACAGTATTGCATAAGTATATTGGGGGTACTTAAGCTATTAATTGTAGCATTTATTTATGAATTATCTAACTAAAGAACAGATCGATTTGTGGAGTGTTTTAAATGATTGACATGATATAGTGGAAAAGAATCAAAATTTATCGCATAACGTCCCTTGTTAACAGTGTCGAACACCCATTTAATATTCTATTGTATGACACACGTGTGATACAACCTGGAACGATTTTGATTGGTTCAGTTAAACCTGTAACACTACGCAAGTTTATTAACTGAAACTATTTTATTTATTACAAATTAACCCAGAGATCTGAGTCATAAACTTATTATTTGTGACAGCTTATAAAAATAATGCACGTCATACAAAACATTGTTGTTGGTTTGTTAAAAAGTTGGCGTAAACTGCTATTTTGTAAAGAGGTAAAACTCGAACTCTTTTATACGCAACATTATGTGTGAGACGCGACGTTACGACGTCACATATTTTATGACGTTTTGGCGCTAAAGTGTGTCTTACGTCGTGGCGGTTCTATGTCCATCTGAATTAATTTTTACTAATTTCATTGCAATATTATGCGATAAAAAGGATCTTAAACTCGTTCCCATTCAATATAAGATTTATGAAACTCGTTATGAATTATTTTTAATTTTAACTCGCCAAAAGGCTCGTTAAAATTAAAATAATTCATAACTCGTTTCATAAATCTTATATGAAATGGGAACTCGTTTAAGATCCTCTATGTGTAAGTCTCTGAGTATTATATCATTAACTAGTTATAAGAATGCATAATTATATAGGTTATAGCACATTTCATTTGTCATAAATCAGTAGCGAACCTTGACGTTTTTTTTAATGAGCGAGAAAAAGGATAAAATAAAAATTAAAAAACACTTTTACTTTAAACATTCCGCATAAAATTAAAGGTTTAATGACTAAACCTACTTCAACCTTAAAGCTTCTTTTGACTATTGCGCTACAGTTAGTTTAAACTTATTTATTTTACATCGATTGTAACGAAAGCTCTATGAACTTATTTGAATCACTCTCGATGTCTTCCTGGGTAGAACCAGTACTAAGCAATGCAGATAAAGTGTCTTGCTCAGGGACACAACGCATATGGCAATGGCGGGAATCGAACCCACGACTTTTGGATCAATGGTCCAACGCTCTACCACTCTACACTGCAGTTCCTATGCTGTATAATTTATGTATGTATATATTGTTATTATTACATTCATGTTTTTTGTTTTCAGCTCTCATGTCCCACCCACCCGTCTCCTTCATGGCGTACTTGACAACAGACGTTTCAGGAGCCAATCAGCACATTTACTTCGATGACGTAAAACTTAATTTCGGCAACGCCTATAATCCCCATCATGGTACGTTTGTGGCACCAGTAAACGGTACCTACCAGTTTTCCATTACGGTGTGTTCCGGTGGAGGCCACTACGTGTCACTTGATGTTGTGATCAACACGAGCGTTTTGGGTAGCATGCTTGCTGGTGACGCTTCCTATAGCGATTGTGCTTCCAAGGTTTTCCTTGCATACTTAACGACCGGCGATGACGTTTACGTCAAGCACGACACTGCAGGAGATTATCTTGCTGCAATTCTCGTTTATGGTTTACCAAGCTTTACTGGAGTCTTATTACAAGCCCATTAAAACGTCTATACGAAGTATTAGTTTTCCACTTTTACCCAACGCTCTTTTAAAACGAAAATGCGGTTATGCGTCTCGATTCACGCAGAAGAAAAGCTTTGTTTAGCCAGTAAGCAGTCTAATAGGATAGTTCCACTGTGCATTTCCGGGTGCCTAGACGTCGAATATGAATCGAGATAATGTTTTTAACTACATGTATATTCTATATGTTTTCATACCTGATATGATTGAATAGCATGAAAACAGACGTTCCTGGATCTGTTTGCTTGCCGAAGCCTTCCGCTAAGCTTAGCAAAGCCAAACATTCATTTTGAAACGATGTTTGCATGTAATTTTATTGACAGCCGAAAACCAAAATGTAGGCGGTGGAACATTCCATTTTTCTAGGGTAGGGTGCCTTAAAAATCAGTTGACCAATAGTGGTGTAAAAAACAATATACTGTTTACCTACCTTTTATTTCCTAGATATTCTAGATCTAATAGTCTATATTTCCGATATTGATTGACTTTAAGAGCATAGAGGCGATTTGGGTACCAGTTTACAATCAAAATACCTTATGTTTTTAGTCCCCCACCGGTCCCGGGGGGACTATAGGTTTGCACTCCGTCCTCCGTCCGCCCGTCCTTCCTTCCGTCCGTCCTTCCGAATGCTTGTCCGAGCCATATTTTCAATACTATAAGTCTTCGAGATACCAAACTTGGTACGTGGATACATCTTGGGATATCGGTGTGTCGCGTACCAAAATAAGGTCACTTGTGACCTTGACCTGTGACCTCTGTCATAGAAAATGCTTGTCCAGACCGTATTTTCAATACTATAACACTTAGAGATACCAAACTTGGTATGTGAATACATCTTGGGATAGCGGTGGGTGGCATATCAAAATAAGGTCATTGTGACATTGACCTTGACCTGTGACCTCTGTCATAGAAAATGCATAGAAAATGCTTGTCCGGACCGTATTTTCAATACTATAACACTTAGAGATACCAAACTTGGTCTGTGGATATATCTTGGGATAGCGGTGTGTCGCATACCAAAATAAGGTAATTGTCACATTGACCTTGACCCGTGACCTCTGTCATAGAAAATGCTTGCCCGGACCGTATTTTCAATATTATAACACTTAGAGATATCAATCTTGGTATGTGGATACATCTTGGGATAGCGGTGTATCGCGTACCAAAATAAGATCACTGTGACATTGACCTTGAACTGTGACCTCTGTCATAAAAAATGCTTGTCCGGACCGTATTTTCAATACTGTAACATTTAGATATACCAAACTTGCTATGTGAATACATCTTGGGACAGCGTTGTGTCGCGTACTAAAATAAGGTCATTGTCTTGACTTTGAATTTTGACCTCCATCACAGGAAATGTCTGGAAAATGCTTGTCTGGGCCGGTGGGGGACTATGGATTGCCCTTCAATTCTTGATGCTCTTGTTATTCAAAATTGTCAGTGTTTAACAACGGTACCCTTTGTAAATTGGACGTCTGGGGACAGTTGTAACTCTGAGATATGCGAAGGTTAATACGTATTAAATATTAACTAAGCACATGCATATTGTTTAAGTATATTGAGTAATAATTCTAAACATCCGAAATATATAGAAACAAACTTCAAATTTTCACCGACTGTATAGTGTATAGGTTTTATCGATATTCATGCAATGTCGACACACTTCATCTTAATTTTGCCGTGGTAATTATGGTCATCATGTTAATAATAACTACAAAATGCATTGCAGTAATACGTTTTAATTAAATGAGGTGGTATCGAGAGCATTTATAATCAACAACAGGGACAGAGACTCGCGCAAGCTATTTTGAAAATGTATACAAATATATACTCATTGATTAATCTTGAGTTAATAATTTTAAAGAAGCGAAGTTTAAAATTACGACATGTTCCTTCTAATACAAGAGGCTTAATAATTACTTTAAACCACCGATAGTCCCCCAATACTACATATTGGGTGATAGATACCTTTCAGATCTACATTCGCGTTTGCGATACAATTGCAGCAAGTTCAACGCCGATCTCTATCTTAAGCATGTGAGGGATAATCCCGATTATATATGTGGTGATGGTGTTGAAGATGTTGAGCAATATTTGTTTAGATGTGTAATTTTCAGAAATGAAAGACAGTACTATAGATAGTGAGGGTACCAGCACAGTTTTCCCCTCGAGGGGAACGAGAAAAACTAGTTAAGATAAGTTCAGTACTATCTTAACTTATCTTAACTTAACTAGTTTTTCTCCTTCCCCGCGAGGGGAAAACTGTGCTGGTACCCTCACTATCTATACTACTAAAGACGGCAATTATTTTTAGACACTCGTATATTTCATCCTTTAAGTACTCACAAACTTGTATACGGCATCGACCAACTAACGGACGAGGACACTCATATTCAATTTACTGAAGTTCAAAACTATATTAAAAACACTAAACGATTCCAAAATCCTTAACTTTGTATCAATATAACGTTGTATTTTGTCTGTATCAACTGTCGCTATGTTTCTATCAGCCTGAACGGGGATATGGGGTGTTATTTCGGTGGAGATTGAGTGGGGTTAGAATGGCACGGCATAGATTAAATGCTTGGATTTTTTTTCTTCGTTTTTCCTTATCAAGTTCATATTTAAATGTATTGTTACAATTTCAAAACGATAATCACGTACACTTTTTCAGCCGCAATGGAGAGAATAACATATCTGCAATAAAATATTATTAAACTACAAGAGGCATAAGAGGGCATTTATCGCTCTACTGGTCTAATTGATAAACACACTTGGTGGAAATCAAGTGGGAAAAGAAATTAATACCGAAAATATTGACGCTAGGTTTGGGATGGGAGAGTTGGAAAGAGATGTGGTGTCAGATATGGCTGTTTTCAAGTATGGGCTTTTATTGAAATTAAGATTTTGAACAAGGTTGATGTAAATAAACACGGGTCACCATTCTACTGTTTCTGTTCAAATCTTGCTGATTAATGAACATGTTTAAGGTGTTACTGATATAACTAACATGCCGTTTGATAAAGATCAGATGTAAAATGAAGTTAGCAAAGCAATTTATAGTATTTTATAATTAAGGGCCATAACTCTGTCGTTAAGGCCATAACTCTGTCGTTAAGGCCATAACTCTGTCGTTAAGGCCATAACTCTGTCGTTAAGGCCATAACTCTGTCGTTTGTAGCCTGACATGGCTAGTTATATTCTATCATCTTGGTAACTTCTTCTATCATCTTGGTAACTTCATGGAGGTGAGGGTGGAGTGGAATGGAATTGGAGTTGGCGGATGTGAGTCAAATATGGGTGGTTTGTAAACATATCCAAGCTTTTCTTGAAACGCATTTTGTAAAATTGAATGTAACATGAGGAACAAGACTGAGGGTTAAAAAAGCAAAATAGTCCCAGCGTCCTTTTTGACTACTGACTGACCGTTCCAGTGGAATTTGTAAAACCGAGATAACTTTATAACATAAACTATAACACAGTAGGGGTGGGGTTGGGGTGGGGTTGGGGTGAAGGAGGTATGAGGTTGTCTAGGCTGGTGGGAAGACGGTTTGGGCTGGTTGTTAAACGTGCCCGAGATTTATTGATATTAATATTCTTATTGAAATTGAAGGAACTATAGTGAAAACTGCAAAACATAGCTTTTTACTTTTTATTCTATCAAGGGCAACAACTGTTTCTGTTCAAATTTGTCTGTATATTAAACACTCTGACCAAGTTTGGTAAAGGTCAGATGAAGAGTATATAACTATTATCATTATAATTATCATATAAATAAATACTGAACAAGAGGTCAAAGGACCTCAAAGCGCTCAAATGACGCCAGATCACTGAAAGGATGATACAGATTTAGTTTCTTAAACATCTAAATGTCAATCCATGAGAAGTCATTTAAAGGTTTTCCTAGTTTAAGTTACAATGACCAAGTTTTATGAACGAATCAACTCATTTCGAACAAACTTGATTTATGATTTATTTATATACTAAAAGCGATCAATTGCAAACAATTATCATCAATAACAGCTAAGTAGCAGGCTCGTTTTTACTGCGTATGTTCATGAGATGTCATATAAGAAACACCTCCTATGTTTCCTAGCAGCGGCTTAAGTGGTATTCTACTTTAAATCCATGCACATTGGGCTCGATGATCCCAAGGACCAGATAGTAATAACATAACTGAGACTGATTCGTAGGCGGCTAATATAAACAGGTATATTTACAGTAGCTATCCCGTCAAGAACAGCTACAGTTTGCATCATATGTGCACCGTTTCTAAACCAAATGACGATGAGGTATATATTTATATTTTATTCAAAATACAGAAGACCTTTAGGTACATGAGTACACAGGTACAACGCAATACATATATATACACACGGCAATAAATGGCAAGATATAAAGTCTATTTTGTCACATATCATTTTGTTACACATTTTCTCCATTTCTCACTTACTAAGAAGTTTACAGTTCAAGTTTCGTGGGAGAGTAAAAGAGTGAATATCATATATATTTTGAGAATCCAAACTCTTTAGACACAATATAAACGGTTTTAAGCAGCCAGACCAAACCACGAAACTGTAGCGTCGAATTAAGAGTTACCGACTAATAATTAATTTTAGGCATATTTATTCATATGGGTATTTTTAAAACCCGTTAATAAACCTTTGTTTTTAATCGGCACATTATTATATGACCTGAACACCTGGATAGAGTTTGGATACACGATTTTGTAGTGTAATTTTGCCGTTATTTGGCGGGTTAGTTTCTTTAAGGTTATGTCATATTGCTGGTATTCAATGTCTACATAAGTTTCTATGCATTTAAATAATTTATCTAGTTTTGAACTGAAACACAAAATGAGAGATATCTTTAATACATAACATAATAAATGTTTTATCTATTGGAATGGAGAACAATTGGCAATCACTTATTTATAGACTCCGCTTTTCACGGTTATCAAACAACCAATCTTACAAACATGAAATTGTGAAAACAACAAAAGGAACAAAGACAGACTGCCTGAATCACATTATATGACAGTGTCAGCAGTTATTATTGAAGTCAAAATCAATCCAATGAGTGTTTGAAAACATGTGACAGGCTGATGAAGTAATTGGAATTGAATTGTTTTTGTCAATTTTCTCTATGCTTTATAAAACATCGACTGATAATTTGTTGACACGGCGGTGTGGAAAACAATTACATTACAGCTTTCGTTGCATCTACCCAGTTAATAACATCATCAGTCTTAAATATATGCATGTTTAATAAGGAAGCAAGGTTAATTTGACTGAGTATTAGTGCAGTGGGAGTTGTTATGCTTCAAGGTAATATCAATACAGAGGCTTGGATAACAATCAAATGAAAATATCAGTCTAAAGTATAGGACGTAACTTCTCAGTAATCCCATTTGGCTTGTCACGTTGGAATCTAACCAAATACCCAATTCAATTTAAGTCAATTAACTTATTTTATTGGTTGAACTTCAAATGACGTAAATAGTTGTTACCAACAAAACTAAAGCATACCCTCAGTAACAATCAAACGGACGCTTATCAAACATCTGAGAGGAAAACTCATGTATGCATTACAATTTGGAATTTTTGAGAATAAGTACACAGCTGGGAGTTTGCATTTCGTCCACGCCACCTAAAACCGGAGCACTGGCATACACGTGCAAACAAACGGATTGCAACTGCGTGTACGAATTAGTGCACACGAGATTTAGAAATAAAACCTTGACGTATTATTGGCGTCAAACAATAATATCAGCATTACTTGCTTGAAAACAAAATTGTTATAAAATTCTTGGTTAAGCCATTTATTATAAAAAAAAACGACAATCAGACAAACTTTAATTTTCGCTTGAAGACAAGCTCTTAAACGAGGAAAACAACTATTAACCAACATTCGACTCTAACATATTTGTTAACATGCAATAACTCCATAAAACAAATGAAGCCACAAGGACATTTCTTGATGAATGAGAATGCACAAGAAATGTTCGTTTTATTACTTTATAATTACTTATTAGACACATATGATAGAATATATTCTTTGATTTATGTAAACCAATAAACAGATAATGGTAGTAAAACGCCAAAAACAAAAAAAAACATGTCTTCTAACGCATTTTATAAACATCATGCAATCCGAGAAATTTAGCATGTCTTTGATAAGGATGTGTGGTAAGGTTGTTAATCATATGGAAGATAGAGATTGTTATGAGTTTCATCTAGTCTCGGCCAGCTAGACCGTATCATGCGTATCAACGAGAGGCCACATAGGGACGCACTGAGGGTGACCTACGGGTGTTGTCATGGAACGTAAATGGTCTGACAAGTGTAAAAAAAGACTCTGATGAATTTATAAATATTATTGTTAATCATGATATTATATTTATGTATGAGACGTGGGCGAATGCTGAAAGTAATATTAATATCTCAGGATATGTTACCCATAACTTTTATAGAAAATTTCGACACCGTAATGCTAAAAGATCGAGTGGTGGTGTAGCTGTTTATTTTAGGGAATCTCTGAAAGATGGAATTGAAATTGTACGTAACCATTATGACACTGTCATATGGTTGAAACTTGACAAACATTTTTTTAATTTTGATAAAGATGTGTTTATATGTGGTGTTTATATGTGGGGCGAAGAATCGCCTGCTTACCAAATTTGTGCAGTAGATTTATTTGATGTAATACAAAATGATATTTCTTATTATGAAAATATAGGCTCATCGTATTTAATTGGTGACTGGAATAGTCGAGTAGGTTTAAGAAAAGATTATGTTTCGTGTGATTGCTATAATGATTATATTGACCAATATGAATATGTTCCCGATGTGCCCCTAATACGGACCTCGCTTGACAAAACATGTAATTCATTTGGGTTGAAACTTATTGATCTTTGTAAATCCATGAGTGTGCGTATAGTTAACGGTCGCTTATTTCAGGATTATGACTGTGGAGCTTATACTTACGCCTCAAGGCAAGGTGCATCTGTGATTGATTATTTGTTAACAAAAGAATGTAATTTTGCGAGTATTAATGATTTTAATGTTTGCTCATTCAATGAATGGAGTGATCATTGTCCTGTTTCCTTTGCATTGATTTGTAATGTTAAACGTAAGGTTGCTACTGTGAACAGTGATGTTCGATATAAATGGTCTAGTGATTTAAAGAATGAGTTCAGAGCGGGATTGATTTCTCGATTAACTGATTTGAATAGTGTGACGAATAATATAGATATTTCGGACAGGGCGTCAATAAATACTGTAGTTTGTAATTTTACAAATATTTTGCGTGATGTTGCCGATCCACTTTTTTGTAGAAAGGTTTTTAATAATTGTGACCCTACTTTTACTGACGAACCAATGGTAAGAAATAAGGAATGGTTTGATGCGGAATGTATTCAAGCGAAACAAAGATATAGTGAAGCATTGTGCATATTTAATCGATGCAAATCTAACTTTAGTAGGGAACAGTTTTGTATATTAAAAAAGGAATATAAGGATATTATTAAGAAAAAACGTAGGGCTTTTGAATTAAAGAAATTGTCAGATATTGAGAAGCTTAGGCATTCAAACCCTAGGAATTCTGGAAATTTTTTAAAAGTAGTAATAAAAAGATTAGTCATAATATTACTATTGAGTCGTTTTATGATTATTTTTCTGGACTTGGAAATGATATATTGAATATAAAAAATGATGATGCAGAGGCATTTGCTATGAATCATGATTTTGATAATTTGGATGGTGCAGATGAACAGCTAGATAGGCCGATAACTGTATCTGAAATATTAGAAGCTGTTAAAAACCTTAATCGTGGTAAATCTACTGGTAGTGATTTTTTAATGAATGAATATTTTATAGAATCTATTGATATTTTATCGTCACATGTTTGTGACATATTTAATTCCATTTTGAACAGTGGTTTTTTTCCAGAAAAATGGACAGAGGGTGTCATGATACCGTTACATAAAAAGGGAGATAAAAATGATGTAAACAACTATAGGGGTATTACATTAGTTAGCTGTTTATCTAAACTGTTTACATCGATATTATGTAAACGCATGGTTACCTTTTGTGATGAAAATAATACACTGTCCGATGCACAATTTGGATTTAGAAAAGGAAGATCTACTGTTGATGCATTATTTGTGTTGTTAACCGTTATTCAGAAATATGTAAACGAGAATAAAAGGTTGTATTGTGTATTTGTTGACCTTAAAAAAGCATATGACAGTATTTATAGAAATGCATTGTGGTTAAAAATATATAACCAGGGAATTCAAGGTAAAATGTGCAGAATAATAAGAGATATGTATTTAAAGATAAAGTCTTGTGTCAGGTCTTGTCAAACTTATTCTGAATTCTTCGAATATGCTGTAGGTTTACGTCAAGGGGAGGTAATCTCTCCAATCTTATTTTCTCTATTTCTTGAAGACTTAGAGTTGTTTTTGCAACAAGATATAAATTCTGGTTTAAAGATAGGTGATATTGTTTTAATGTTACTACTTTTTGCTGATGATATGGTTATCCTCGGAAATTCACCAGAAGAAATACAGAGTAGCCTCGATTTGTTAAATTGTTATTGTAAAAAATGGAGTCTTGAAGTGAATACGCTTAAAACTAAAGTTATGGTTTTTAGGAAAAGAGGTAGACTATTACCAAATGAGGAATTCACTTATAATAACAGTAAATTAGAAGTAGTTGATGATTTTAATTATTTGGGTACCGTGTTTAATTATACTGGTAATTTTTCACTTAACCAAGAACAATTGGTTGGTAAAGCTTTGAAAGCCCTTAATGTTTTATTAGTAAATTGTCGTAAATATAAACTTAAACCTAAATTACTTTGTCAACTTTTTGATGCATTTGTTGGCTCAGTCTTGGGGTATGCATCGGAAATATGGGGCTTTAGTAAGTCTAAAGAAATTGAAAGAATACACTTAAAATTTTGTAAGAAAATATTAAATGTTAAAGTAAGTACTTGTACAGCTGCTGTTTACGGTGAATTAGGACGTTATCCTTTGTATATTTCACGATATGTTAAAATTGTTAAGTATTGGTTTAAGTTGTTAAATACTGATAATATTATATTGAAACAGGTTTATAATATGGCCTATGACGAGTGTGTTAATGGCAAAAAGAACTGGTTATCTAATGTTAAAACGTTACTGTATGAATATGGTTTCAATTGGGTATGGGATAACCCTGATACATTTGTTTGTAGGTCATTTGTATTAGTATTCAAACAAAGAATAATCGATTGTTTTTTGCAAAAGTGGTATGCAGATAAACAAAATTCTGGTGTCTTAGATTTGTATAACAATGTGAAAAATCATTTTCATTATGAAATATATTTAGATGTATTGCCATGCGATTTAAGAAGTTTAGTAAGTAGAATAAGGTTATCGTCACATTCTCTAAGAATTCAAGCAGGTCGGTATGGTATCAATAGGATTGAAAGAAATGAACGTTTTTGTCAATATTGTAATACTCAAGATATTGAAGATGAGTTTCATTTCATTCTAAAATGCCCATGTTACTCCGATATAAGGAGGAAATACATAGCTCAATATTATTGTAATAGACCAAGTATGTTTAAATTCATCGAATTATTGCAAACTGAAAACAAAATGATTCTTTTAAAATTGGCTTTATATCTCAAATGTGCGATGTCACATAGAATATCTATAACGCATGTGTGAACACTTTATAGATCATCCTCTTTAGAGCTGATATAAATCATATACTTTGTATGTTACACGTGATTTAATTATGTATTTTGTAATTGTTGTATATATATTATGATGATGTACTTAACGTACAAGTCAATAAAAGTATGTTCTGTTCTGTTCTGTTCTATGTCTAACTTGCAAATGGATCCGTGTAGCATAGCGTAACGAAGAAATCAGAAGCGGGCCGGGTGACCGAGGCTAGAGTTTCATCACGAATGTCTCCAGCATGTTTAATTGACCGAAACTAATCAAATGTTTCAAATGTTTTTAATTGACTTAAATAAAACCAGATTTTCATAAAATGTATCGCAATACTTCTTTTACGTAAAAGCTCAACATGTCTAGCTATTAGTAATGGCGCATTCATTATAATTATAAAATAAAATACTTAACATGTATTTTGGGAATCCAGCACATAGTTGGGACATTAAAAACGAATGTTTTCTATGATTTATTTAACAAAATCAATACGAACTGATGGTATAACGCTAAGACTAATATTAACCGTCTTTTAACTCATTTGATAAACATTCTGAAATCCGATAGGTAACGTTGTTTATGTCGTGGACAATATAGATGAAACTTGAAGTTTGTAACACATGTTATCACGACAGTTTTCAATAATTTTAATTGGCAAAAAACATTAATACTAGAAGTTTTGTTTTCATTTTGTTTTAATACAAATTATAGTCTTATGTTATCTTTGACAGCAATTAGACCATAAGTTAAAAACGTTTGGAGAAACTGATAGTGGTGCAGGCAATAGAATTAGAAATCAAACATTATTTACATGTAATTTGTTAATCAAATGTACAGCTTGTAGGAGTTTGTATTTATTTTCGCCTATCTACGCCTTGAAAACGGTTCGCTTACTTATATACGTGTAAACCGGGCGTCCGTGGCAGACCGGTTAGAGTCTCTGACTTGAAATCTCTTGCCCATCGCTGCTGTGGCCTAGGAATCTTTATGTGAGGAAGCTTGCGGAACGTTGGTGGTTTTAACCAGGTGCCCGCCCGTGCATGAAAATTGTCCGGAGGGGCACCTGGGGTCTTCCTCCACCGATGTAAGCTTTAAAGTCGCCATATGACCTTAGCTGTTGGTGCGACTATACAATACAATGCAGTTCAATTATCTACGTAGAAACAAGTAGATAGAACTGGAATATACGAATTAGTGCTGCGGACTTTTAGAAATAAACATTTTCTTTAACGGATTTATAATTAATGGATTTATAATTAATTGATTTATAATTACGTATCGCATTCATACTGTTAAATGTTCTCTATGACTTGCCGATGCAACCAATCAACATATACTAGTAGTAAGACTCCAAGATGAAAATAAACAGGTCTTCTAAAGCATTTCGTAACTATTATAGAATGATTTTGTCAGTACTGTACATTATAAAGGGTGAACACGTTTTGAACAGCCGCTATCCTGCCAAAATAAATGGTACCTTGCCTTAGGCTACCAACGATAATATATATCTGTATGGTATGGTGGCTGATATGTGCCATCTCGTCTTTTCGTTACTTCGCCGCGAAATAACGCTGAGCGAAAAGACGCCGGGCGAAAAAACGAGAAACCGGCATGCGAAAAGACGACGTTTGATACATTTAAACTTTCGTTATTTCGTGTGAAGTTTTTTCGTTTTTTCGTTATTTCGCCCGGCGTTTTTTTCGTTATTTCTCCCGGCGTCTTTTCGCTCGGCGCTTTTTCGTCTTTTCGCATGGCGTCTTTTCGCCCGGCGTCTTTTCGCGTGGCGTTTTTTTGCCCGGCGTCTTTTCGCGTGGCGTTATTTCGCCCGGCGTTATTTCGCGTGGCGTCTTTTCGCCCGGCGTCTTTTCGCGTGGCGTTATTTCGCCCGGCGTTTTTTCGTCTTTTCGCATGGCGTCTTTTCGCCCGGCGTCTGTAACCTGTAACCACTTTTATTCACAGAAACGAAAACATATTTAATGAGAGAAAATAAACAAACCTTTCTTCGTCTGCGTTCTTGGAAAGAAGAGTTCGTTTAAGTACATCAGGCATTTCATCTGTTTCTGCTGAATGGTCAATACATATTGTATTTTAATAAGTAGTTTAACTAAGTGTGTTTTGTTGAACATTGTTATTAAATTAGTCCAATGTGACAGTCTTTTAATAATGAGTAGATAAAGCTAGTGTTGGAAATCTGATGAAAATTCATTACCGGTCATCAGAATGTTTAACCGACCGATGATCGATCATTAATCGATTAAACGTGGTTTCTATATTAGACACCAGTGTAAGCCTTTTTGCAGAGTATAGTGAAGAAAAGAAATAACGCCGGGCGAAATAACGCCACGCGAAAAGACACCGGGTGAAAAGACGCCATGCGAAAAGACGAAAAAACGCCAAGCGGAAAGACACCGGGCGAAATAACGAAAAAAACGCCGGGCGAAATAACGAAAAAACGAAGAAACTTCACACGAAATAACGAAAATTTAAATGTATAAAACATCGTCTTTACGCGTGCCGGTTTCTCGTCTTTTCGTTTTTTCTTGATGAAACGCACTTATCCATCATTGATGCAGAGATAGACATTACTCTTGACATTGGCAACGACGCAAATAGCAGAAAATAAGCTATCCGTCTAAACACAGAACTACTTGTTTTGGTATTTCAACTGCATCCTTTTGCTAATTACAGTATCTGTCTTTAAACATGGCCAATCTGAAGCTGAATCAATATATAAATATATTTTAAAAATGACGTCGCCTATATATGCCATTTTATAACAATCATTTAATATCGTTTACATTACACATCATGTGTACTATCATCGGATGACGTCATACACTACTAAATGATGATAAACAAGCGCCTGTCATGTAATAGATAGAGTATGGTCTCATCGAGTTGGTTCATTTAAACATCGAGATGGGCATAGACATCGAGGTGTTTAAATTAACAAACGAGATGAAACCATACTCTATTTGTAACATGTCAATTTCAGCTCCCTGCCATACTCTAACTTTCAATAACTGGCAGTTATAGAACACCATTTATTCTGACAGGAGTTATTTTCAATTAAACGATTTACACCTGTGCTACAAAGAGAATTTTCAGTGATCATACTACTAAAGTGAAAGCTCGGGGACAGTGCTGTATGGTTTACACAAATTGCCAAGACAAAGTGCAACACATACGCTGCAAATGTATTCTACACAAACTCACTAGATTTATCGTAAGGTCTAACGATCCATATGAACATGCTATATGGAAGTATGTCGTTGCTGTTAAATATGAAATTCGACCATTATGTTAATGCTATCTCTGAACAAGTTTCCCTTTAATATATGTACTATTTGTAACATGATAGTGACAAAGACACCATTGGAAAATAGGTATTTGCTACTAAATATTGGACGCTCTCATGTAAATATTGCAACCCAACATCTCATGTCGGCGCCACAATAATCATTAGCTGAAAAGCATCAGGACCTACTGAGCATTGAGGGGTAATACAGGATAATGATTAATGAAGGACATTTATTCCGTAACTTGGTACAAACATCCGTCATATTCCAGTGAGCCACACACAATGATTCTCTACGTGTGCGTAAATGACGGTTACAAATAATCTATACGATAAGATTAATTCAATGGAACACAGTGATATTTTTTAAGGAATCTGATTAAAAGTGTATGAAACCTTTAATCGTAATTGTGAGTAAATACATACATTTATTTTATGATAAGCAATGAAATAATGTGTTTTATCAGTGAAATAAAAGTGTTATTCCACACTATTTCCACAGTAGCTGCCGGGACTACTTTTTTAATGAACAACCAACACAAATGCATGCACAGTAACACAAGATATTCCTACCGTTATACATTTAAATCCACTGTTTATTTAATCACTTTCTATCTTTGACGTTAATGGTTTCAAAAAGGTGACGTCATGTAACTTTTCGTTACGTCATCGTGACTAGGAAAGAAGCGTGTGTAAAACGGTTTAGTTACTGAAATTGCTTAAATAATTGTTTTTAAAATCATAAAATATAAAGAAAATTTGTTGTTTTGTCGTGAATAACATATTGTATTTCATCTCGAAGTGAGAATTTTTTTATTTTTCACTCATGCTTCGCATTCGTGAAAATATAAAGTTTTCTCACTTCTCGATGAAATAAAATATGTTATTCACTCCAAAACAACAAATATCCTCTATATATTGTAAAATGAACAGTCTAACAGCGAATATACCAAATAATCACCGCTGTTGATGACAATAGGTGATGCTATCACACGCTGTTGATGACAATAGGTGAATGCTATCACATTCAATTTAAATTTCACAGCCATGTAAATTACTGATAAACGTGATCCTTTGGGAGCAACAAACACACTTAAGAGAATAAAGCAGCAGACTCGGTTTTATTGAGTCTGTTCATGAGACGTAATGCAAGAAGGAACACCTCTCACGCCCACTAGCACCGGTTTAAGCTGTATTTTACTTCAAAGCCACCTATATTGGGCTCGTTGGTCCCTTCCTCAATCTACATGCTTTATAAGCATACGTGCGTCACAATCAGTGCAGATGGTATAAAATAACAACATTATTTCAAAGAAAAAAAGACTAAGGAACAACGATTGGACAAATAGGGTAGGTAGAGAGATACGCAGAGATTTGCACTACTAACAATAATGCCGAATTTGATCAAATTAAATATCCATAAAAAACTAAGGTCGGTTCCTGATAATAGGATCGATCTGCCGAGGGAAAACACATTTACTAGAGGCAAATTGGAATATGATCGATGTTTTTTTCATGTTCATCAGTTCATGTCCGTCATTAATCATAATCCATCTTACCCTAGTAGAGATGATCCGGATAAAACGTGAACAAATCCATATCGCAAGAGTTCAGTGTGCGCGCCAAAATGATCTGTTGGTTTTGAACTAATTGTATAATTCAGAGTGCGATTAAATGATAATATACTGTATGTTTTATACGATCAGACAAACATGTGCTGTAGGACAATAACCAGATGCATACATGTGAGGGAAAATTTGTCCAGAAGTATCTTTAATATATTGAATGACAATGGATAATTATAAATGTCTATCTATTGATTTGAGTTTAGTTAGCTTTAAATTATATGCCAGGCGAGTTTTGGCGATATCATACATGCATAGTAAACGTGTAGCGAATGTATGTACTATAAAGATGAATATCAACAAACACCGACAACCACATAGCAATGAAATAACTCAAATGGATATTGGCCCCGTTTTATAGACATCTAATGAGTTGGTGAGGTATTATCACGAACATTTCAACTGTCCTGATAATGGCATCATCCGTCTTGTAATCTCGTGTGAGTTACACTCACGTGTGATTTACACATTCAGCGAAATGAAGGAGTGCATTGGTCTATCATTAATGTATAGGGCAATACCAATCAGCAAACATTAATATGCATGTTGGAGTTTTACACACTTCCAACACGAATAAATCGCCCGCCTTTGTTATGTTAAATTACATCGTATAAGAAGCTTATTTGAGCCTAAATGGGAAAACACATTCGAAACAGATCAGAGTTTAAGACGAGATTTTGTTTAATGGCTGGATCATCAGTACAGTCTAGTTAATTTAGAGCAGACTGAAATACAGGGTAAGGAATAAGGGAGCCTGTCATACCTTAACATACATATGTCCATGGTTCTTAACTGTGATCGAGGAATTGACGCCGATTCACGGAAGCACCAAGTTAATGGCCCCATCTAACGAGGCAAAGGAACGTGTATTGACCAGGAAGACACAGACGAATATCAGTGGCGATGATGAGGCTTGAACCCGGGTCCTGCGGATTGTTAGTCCATCGCGCTTTCCAATGGCTGATGTCAGCCCCTTAAAAGTTAATGTTTTTGATACTTCGCCTGACAGTTTCAGTGCAAAATGCCTGACAATGATTTTTTTCTTAAAAACGAAGTAACACGTTTTAAAGTAGCTATCCCGTCAACAACAGCCACATTTAAAGTAGCTATCCCGCCAACAACAGCAACATTTAACAACACGTGTACACCGTTTCTAAAGCTACTGACGAAGAGATATATATATAACTTACACATGTTGAGAATACAAACTCTGTAGACACAATAGATACGGCTTTAACCAACCAGGTCATACCTCAAAACTGGAGCGTTGAATTAAGAGTTAACAACTCATAACTCATTTTACGCATATTCAATCACGGGTATTTTAATAAACCGCGATTAAAACTACAATCGGCACATATACATTATTATATATATGACCTGAACACATGGCTGAAGTTTTGATGAACGGTTTTGTAGTGTAATTTTGCCGTTATTTGGCGCGTTAGTTTCTTTAAAAAGAACTCATAGTAATTTCATCTTCTTCAGCGACAATGTCTTATATGGGAAAATGAACCAACCTTACCTGCTTTTGGATGAATGTTCATGCGGAAAGAAAAGTTAATCTGGTTAAATCATGTCTGAAAATCGTCGTCCGAATTCTAAAGAATGCATACATATGTATGTCAAACTATTTGAGAGATTGCTTGTGTTTTTGACAAACTTAATGCGTGGTACATTTTCTATTGTTCTTTAACATGATATGAAGCCTCAAGTGTCTCCGGTTTCCATCCCCATCCAACGGACGAGGCTAAGGGAACGTGTCTTTCTCAAGAACACACCTACGACCCTCAATGGACCCGGTAGGTCTTGAATACAGTTCCTTCGTATTTCAAGTCTATCGCGCTTTCCACTGGGCCACGCCAGTCCCTGCCTGCAAACAAACAAATACCAAACATCTCGAAAATGTACAATTCGGGTACAATGAGTGCGCCAAAAATTCAAATATCTGAATAGAGCTTACTCTATGCCGATAATACAGTCAGTCATATGCTAAGCGGAGAAGCCATATCAAAAGCCATTCGTGGGCACTTAGGTATTACCTTGAGGGTAATGGTTAGCACCTCGGTTTAGATATCCAGAGATCGTGTGTTCTATCCCAGCCAGGACTGATTTTGGATTGATTCACTAAATACTTGAAAAAAATTCACGTCTTACCAGTCTTTCGAATGATATTTAAAACCGAGGTCTTCTCACTAAAATGCCCAGTGGAATACAGCGATGATTAATAAATACTTATACACACGTGCACTAGCTTGTAGAAGCCTTTCTCCCTTCAATTATTTTGTTCAGTATATATGACGTTCCGCTACCAATTCAAATACTTGAAATGGAATCTGAGATGGAACCGATTCTGGCATGTCAAAAGAATAGTTTAATGAATATATCAGATATAAAACATAACACTGCATCGGGATGTCAAAAAACAGACAAGTTGAGCGATCTTTATCAACAAGAAGAACTATTGATTGAACTTCTAGAAGGTATTCAAGAAAGTATTCAAGATGTCCGCTCACTCTAAATATAGATATAAAAACCGAACAGGAAAAGTATCATTCAAGGACGACAGACAACCGCAAACACACACAGAAACAAAGAACAACTATATATAAAAATGAATAAAAGGCAAAATAAGACATCACAAACACACAAGAGTTGACAATAGGGCTACCGCCTTGGAACGGTCACTGGCAAAAAAGGCCGCTAGTGGTTTAAACCAGTTGTTTCTAGGGTGCACCAAACCTAAGTTTATGATCAGATGAATGCCAAACTGAGCCAGTATAAATCCTCTGTTCCAAACTCTAGAACCTCACAACTCTGGCTATTGTATCTGGACATAGTGGAAAGATTACGTACATTTATTAAAGCAGAACGCATTGGCAAATCGTTGTCAAGAATGTTACCATAGTTGGCGGCTGCTGGTCAATCTCTACAGAAGGTCTGCATGTCTTAGTTACAAAACGACTATCACGAAGTGTACAGACATTTTTTGGAATGTTTTCATATAGTCCGTATAAGTGATCGTTACTGGACAGTTTTGTCGACCAATCTCGTGATATGCTCTATCACGAGATTGCTCGTGAGAAGTTCAATTCCAGTGGGAGGCACACCAAGGGGAAGGGTAATGACAGAACTACAAAGGTCTGTCTGATTTCCCTAAACTCCAGCTTGAGAAGGTACATGGACCAATGAAGCTATGCAAGCATTTACTAGTGTGACCTTCACTTCGAGGGAACAGCACTAAGAGAAAAGTAAGTCAAGAAAATAAAGAGATGATATTGATACGAACAAATATACACGAATACAGTGTATGTCTTTGATTTCGGTTTGGAAAGGGAGTACTGATATTGCTCCTTAGGAGTGGGGATGGTCGTTTTTAAAGTCGAAACTGGTAGTATTGCAAACAGAAAAAAACACCAGCTTCTGACAGTCTCTTGCAGGTTATCAGATGTAGGTGCATACTGACTGAGTCATAAATGCAAAAGACACCGGTTGGATTGTTCAACAATATGTGTTGAATGTAGAGGAAACAGCTGTCTGATTTCTGAAATCCAGATACGAATAACTCAAATACGGATACGAATATCTTCTGTACAATGAAAATATTCAGATGAGTGGGATACGGGTGTGTAGACATTTGTTTAAAGCAAGGGGTTTACCAGTGCTCTATGTAAGGACAGTGAACATATGCAATTATGTTTTTTCTTATGATATTGCATTATTATGGATCGATATAAATAGTTATCAGCATCGGTAAATATAGATAATTATTTAAAAATTGACAATTTTTCCGACAAAACTATATAGTAGAATGCATTTAAACTCTTTGATAAGTTTAAATTATGATATCTGTTGGCTTATATATTTTGCGGTGGGTGGGGAAATCGAAAATCATAAAAGGCCTTCTAGGGCGATTTTAAGCATATGTTAAACATTAAAGTGCAATTTACTTCAGTATAATAATTATGTCGTTATTTTAAAGTAAATTTGTGAACGGTGTGCCAGAAAACTAAAAAACATGATAAAAGATAACTTAATGTGTTATTGTCCTGCAAATAACGTATTTCAAAACACGAAAAAGGTGACATATTTACATCGTTTTTTCTCAAAAACTTAGATTTTTCTCTACTTTTATTTACTCATTCTGTGTGGTTTTCCCTTTGGAAAAAAGCTGATACAATTGTGTACTAATTAGTCAGAGGTTCGGGTCATATTTTTATATCTTTACTTGACTATATTGGCATTTCAAATATTGAGTTATGCTCAACCCGGGGCTAGAGGACGTGAACGGTAGCAAGCACTTTCACTACCGTTCATGAACAGTCTCAATCAAACCGAGACTGCAATAGGTTTAGTATGTATTGTGTTCGACGATTTCCAAATTTCTCCTTTTATATTTTTTTTATATAATTATCACAGTAGCGTTGCCTGTGCAGTGTGGCGGCGGTAAAACGACTCCCCTTGCTTGTGCAGTGTGGCGGCGGTAAAACGTCTCCCCTTGCTTGCAATCCGAACTGTTATTCATTCCGATCTTTGGAGATCGCTGAGCCCGATATTTACAAATATCGGTGGTACATTCTCAAATACATTTGGGTTCTTACTAGAATTTCGAATAGGTGGTTCCACTACTCCAGGCTTTAGAGGTTCTGAGCATTGTTTAACCACCCTTAGGATATGTTGCCTGCTTCTTTAACATTTAGTCTTTTGACTGTTACCTGTGATACGTAGGTTTCATAACCTCTGCTCCCAGCTAAATTCCACTTATTTCACCCATTGTTTTCTCCTTTAGGGCATTGCATTTTGTTAGAAACTGGGTCTCTCAACTGGGACCATACGCCGCTGGCCATGGAATGGTGTGAAAATACCGTATTGAAGGTTCCATGTTCACCGTAGAAACTAAATTATGTACGTATCACATTTTATATATATGTAAGTTTCGTGATTTCTAAATTAAACGTCTATCTTCACAACAATCCATTGTTTTATTTTTTAAAAACATCAACATAATATTACATCGATTTACAATGAAGCCATAAAACCAAAGGTATATAAGTTAGTATGTGAACGATTGGAAAAACCAATTCCAACTACTAAGGAACTATAGTTTAAGAACAACAAACACGCGATGCCACGGACAAGTGGTGCTAATGGCATATAACATGAGACGAAATTGCATATTCATGTCCTTTTTGCAGCTATACACATCATATATCAAATCATCGACATGAATAAACAAAATTAATGTTAAGTTTCCATGATACATAACTAATTCGCAGCCTTTTACTACCGTTCATGAACAGTCTTAATCAAACCGAGACTGCTGTCTTTTTTATATTTATCGTGTTCGGCGATTTCCAAATTTCTCTTTTCATACTCATTTTTTCTATGCATTTATTTACCGTTTCGTGTCTGATTGTGTTTACATAAGTTTTGAGTTCATAAGAGGATTCCTCCTTTTTAAAATGGATTGTACATGATCTACACGATTCCTTATTTTCCTTCTGTTTGAATACTAATACGTTACGTTATCAGCCAATATTACGATCATTGGTGCAGAAAATTTCAGTATTACTAAGTCCCGATGCTAAAAAGTTTAATGGGGCCATTTGAGTATTGGTTTAAAGATTACGAAGGTGATATTTTGAAGAAAAAAAAGTCATACGGTTCTATACCATTTAAGGAGAAAAGGGGAGTATAAGGGTACGAGATAAAAACATCTAAAGAACCAAATATAATTTAAAAAATGGCTACAGTCGAAAAGGCGAAGTAACAATAACAAAAAGGCGGTGTAACGTGCACAGAATGGCGGAGTATCATGCACACAAAGCAGCCAACAAAAAAGATGTATTACAATATGCCCTATATAATTCTTTGCAAATCATGTTACCCATCAAACAATGCCTGAATATAACTCCCACTGTATTTCAAGTAAGTAAACTTTAAATACTACACTCGCATGCCTAAACTCATTACGTCTAAGTCTCATTACGGAACGAGATTTTAGACGAGAGCGGAATATTTCGAAAAGAAAAACCATCACATGTCTGAAAATATACAGTCGTTGCAAAAAATGAATATATCTGCGTGATGTCCTTCTATATGGTGAATTTTATTTATGGACGTGTGGTTCTTAAGGTTTAGTTAATTGAAATAAAGCGAGTGTTTGTTTAGGCATTGCGTGATGTTGGGATCGTGCCACACGTCTACCTATATGTTCTATAGACCGCGCCATATCTCTATGGTAGGTGCAGAATATACAACCATAAGGGCTGAACGGTACAGAATATAAAGACATATGTACAGCTAGTCCAAGGTTAATGTCTGTTTTGCAAGCCAAAACACGAAATGCTTGCAGTAAATTAAACTATGTCCTATATACTTCCAATTTACGTGTATCGTGCAAAGGCGACTTTGGTTACGAACTCGAACATGCAAACCATTACTTCTTTCAATGTAGTCGATTCAGATAACAAAGAATTTGTTGCATTCCGCTCAACTCGATATTTAATTCCATTCAAGACTGGTTTACTGCTACTTGGTTATGAACACACTAACGAAATTGAAAACCAAAGTATGTTTAAGGCTGTTCGATTATGTTTTTGAGTTTACTGTGTTCTGTGAAAGCTGCATTTCCTGTTCGACTTATATACTTAATTTTTATCAAGAACACATACATATATCAAAATACAGCATGCCCACAAATATGAATTGGATCTGACTACCGAGCTACCACTACTGCCTTATCTTCCACTGCTCCTTTTCTTCTTTCTACTTTATTAACCTCTATTTTCCTATTGAATTAATTGTTGAGTTACTCGCAACGTCTATTTGTGCGTTTATAAATTGATTGTAATTGTTACATATTTATTTACTTCGAGCCATGTTTATTTTTTGTATTGTACTGTATAAGAGGAGGACCGTAACTAATGTTGTTAAAATCTGTGATCTGACGTTTTTGTTCATTATGACGTAATAATGTTTAAATCAATGCTTTGTGGCTGTCTAAGATTTTGATTATATATTGATATATACATGTACATAATCATTTTCGTGTTATACTCATATTCATGTTTGTTAGTTTGTTACCTGGCGGGTATTTTTTTAATTTGATTGTTCCATTTTACTATGGCAATAGGGTAAGAGTGAGGTTTGGTACACCTAGAACCTGCTTTAAACCCATTTTTGCCACTGACCGTTATGAAAGAGATGTCACATGACGTGTCTGTTAGTTATACTTGTAACTGTTCTTTGTTTCCATGTGTGTTTTCGGTTGACTGTGGTCCTCGAATGTTACATTTCCTGTTTGACTTTAATATCTACTTTTCACTTATTTCATTGGAAGAAAGAACACACTTTCATTTAGCTTGCTCTTTGATATTCATACCTCGGTGACAGTTTTTTAATATGATATACTATCAAAGTCAACGCCTTTCATCTAATTGTATACGATGATACTTCAAATGATACAAAGTACTTACCTCCTTGATATCATCTATCCTCAATATCAACCTTCAAATGATACAAAGTACTTACCTCCTTGATATCATCTATCCTCAATATCAACCTTCAAATGATACAAAGTACTTACCTCCTTGATATCATCTATCCTCAATATCAACCTTCAAATGATACAAAGTACTTACCTCCTTGATATCATCTATCCTCAATATCAACCTTCAAATGATACAAAGTACTTACCTCCTTGATATCATCTATCCTCAATATCAACCTTCAAATGATACAAAGTACTTACCTCCTTGATATCATCTATCCTCAATATCAACCTTCAAATGATACAAAGTACTTACCTCCTTGATATCATCTATCCTCAATATCAACCTTCAAATGATACAAAGTACTTACCACCTCCTTGATATCATCTATCCTCAATATCAACCTTCAAATGATACAAAGTACTTACCTCCTTGATATCATCTATCCTCAATATCAACCTTCAAATGATACAAAGTACTTACCTCCTTGATATCATCTATCCTCAATATCAACCTTCAAATGATACAAAGTACTTACCTCCTTGATATCATCTATCCTCAATATCAACCTTCAAATGATACAAAGTACTTACCTCCTTGATATCATCTATCCTCAATATCAACCTTCAAATGATACAAAGTACTTACCACCTCCTTGATATCATCTATCCTCAATATCAACCTTCAAATGATACAAAGTACTTACCTCCTTGATATCATCTATCCTCAATATCAACCTTCAAATGATACAAAGTACTTACCTCCTTGATATCATCTATCCTCAATATCAACCTTCAAATGATACAAAGTACTTACCACCTCCTTGATATCATCTATCCTCAATATCAACCTTCAAATGATACAAAGTACTTACCTCCTTGATATCATCTATCCTCAATATCAACCTTCAAATGATACAAAGTACTTACCTCCTTGATATCATCTATCCTCAATATCAACCTTCAAATGATACAAAGTACTTACCTCCTTGATATCATCTATCCTCAATATCAACCTTCAAATGATACAAAGTACTTACCTCCTTGATATCATCTATCCTCAATATCAACCTTCAAATGATACAAAGTACTTACCACCTCCTTGATATCATCTATCCTCAATATCAACCTTCAAATGATACAAAGTACTTACCTCCTTGATATCATCTATCCTCAATATCAACCTTCAAATGATACAAAGTACTTACCTCCTTGATATCATCTATCCTCAGTATCAACGCACAACCATAGGGACACACGTGTTAGTCAGCAACATTAACAGAGTTCGGAATGTTTCCAATAAATCCTCCCGAAACTAAGATATATTCGGAATCTGTATGAAAAGCTGCATCCATGTCTATATTGGACACACGTTACCAATTATAATGGACAGCACCTAGGGCCGGATAGCTCTCCCCACAAACCGAACGTCCTTAATTTGTTTTACAAGTGAGATATCGATTACATCTGATGTTTTCATAATGTATATTCATGATTGAAAGATATTACATCTATAAAAGACACGCTTCAAACACTAGATTACATTATTAATGCAGATGTTACTGAATATAAAACACACACGACTGTAAAAGTTGTATACAATGCACGATTCTCTGGCACATTTGCCACATATACTTGGCATCAAGCAGCTTAAGCAAAAAAACAAACCATTTCCATATACCTGGCAATACTACATGCAGAGTTTCGTCATTCTGTATTGTATTGTAGTTGCAGAACTATAAAATGCATTCCTATATGAACATCGCAAAGAATTAATTTGCACTTATTCTAATTTGTGCATGCCGTTTTGACATTATTTACCAATGACGTTCACTACAGTTCGTAAACGTTAAATAACTTGTGTATATGCTAACTGATATGTCATGTACACAACTGTATTTTGAGATGGCAGGAAAGGCTAACGTCGAGTCTCCAAAGTACAAAACACATCAATTGACATATGACGTATGAGAGATAAAATAGGTCAGACATACACGTGTATATAATGTACATGATGTAAGAAGCTAAAGCGGAATCCTGATACACAATAATACTAGATGAAAAACAACTTAACTTACTTGAGAAGTCTTGATTGCTTAAATAGGTGTTTATAATTTAAACATTATTCCATTATCCCCAGCCGCCCAGGCGGAATGGGTATATTGTAATGCTCTCCGTCCGTCCGTCCGTCCGTCCGTCCAATTTCGTGTCCGCTCAATAACTCTAAAACTACTAATGGGACTGAAAACAAATTTCACACAATGATAGAGGGCAGTGGGAGGATGTGCAGAGCGCAAGAACAATAACTCTGCCTTCATTTAAATTAGAGTTATTGCCCTTTGTAATTTTATACTTATAATTCGTGTCCGCTCCATAACTCGAAAACTACTATTTGGACTGCAATGAAATTTCACACAATGATAGAGGGCCATGAGATGGGACGTGCAGAGCGCAAGAACCATAACTCTGCTTTCATTTAATTTAGAGATACTGCAATGAAATTTCACACACAACTTAACTTACTTGAGAAGTCTTGATTGCTTAAATACGTGTTTATAATTTAAACATTATTCCACTATCCCCCGCCGCCCAGGCGGAATGGGTATATTGTAATGCTCTCCGTCCGTCCGTCCGTCCCATTTCGTGTCCGCTCAATAACTCTAAAACTACTAATGGGACTGAAAACAAATTTCACACAATGATAGAAGGCAATGGGAGGATATGCAGAGCGCAAGAACCATAACTCTGCCTTCGTTTAAATTAGAGTTATTGCCCTTTGTAATGTTATACTTATAATTCCTGTCTGCTCCATAACTCGAAAACTACTAATTGGACTGCAATGAAATTTCACACAATGATAGAGGGTCATGAGAGGACGTGCAGAGTGCAAGTTTATTTGTTTGTTTTGTTTGTATGGTGTTTTACGTCATTTTCAACAAATGTAAGGTTATATATGACGGTCAATTTTTTTGTGGTGGCGGCAGACCACCCACATTTACTGGATAGAACCAGTACTGTACACCTCCCACCACCCGTAAGAATGCAGAGAGCAAGAACCATAACTCTGCTTTCATTTAAATTAGAGTGATGTGAAGAATGCAAGAACCATAACTGTATGTTTATTTAAATAAGTTATTGCCCTTTGTTATTTTATATTTATTATTCGTGTCGGGTGCATAGCTTAAAAACCAATGGGACTAGAATGGAACTCCACATAATGATAGAGGGCAATGAGAGGAAGTGCAGAGCGCAGTAACAATAACTCTATTAGATTGCAGTAACAATAACTCTATCAGATTGAAATTAGAGTTACTGCCTTTTGTAGTGTTATGCTTACATGTTTTGTTCATTTTACATCCTGCTTTATGTGAAGTGATAAAACTTCCTAATCATGGGTTTTACAGCTGCAAAGGAAAAAACACTGCGGCGAGGTATATAGCTGTCTCTCAGACTGCTTCTTGTTCAAATAAATTTACAATACCATCGCACGATTAATAACAAAATGTTCAAGAATGTTTGATATATTTAATACGTTTACCAAACTTTTCAATCTTAATTTGTTTATAAAAAATGCCATATTTAATGTAAGAGTTTCAAAATATTTCAGTATCACTTATCAGCAAGTACTATATAAAAAAAGAAACGCATGCTTAAAGTATAAATACATATTTAAAATATATATGTTTTAATTCTGCTCAATCTGGGGCTAGAGGGCGTGAATAGTAGCAAGCACGTTTCACTACCGTCTCAATCAAACCGAGACTGCAATATCTTTTATATTTATCTTGTTCGGCGATTTCCAGATTTCTGCTTCTATACTCTTTTTAACCCTACTAGACACTAACACGCTAGCGTATTGCTATGGAACTTTGCAAAATTGTATTTTACATAAACCACATCAGTTGGATCCCAATTAACGTGTGTTCACGGCCAAATGACAAAGTAGATGGCCATCTGCAGGAGACGAATCCCAAGGCTAGTCCATGGATTTGATCAATTCGGTTGCTGGAACATATCGAATTTTCCGCAGACTTATTATATCTGTTGTTTTTTTTAAATTGGGGTTTTACGGCGCACCAACACAAGAAAGATTATATGGCGCCAAACAGGGATGAACATGCCAGGCTCATCCTCCATTTACATCCAGATACAAATATGGAGAATGGGCCTAGAATCTTCTAACCTTCAGAACTGCAGAGTTGCTGCAACTTCTATTGTAGACACTCCATTTACGATGGAGCCAAGTTTCCACGTTTGCATATGAGGTGTCATGAAGAAGACCTTGAATGAGCATGATAAAAAAATGACAAAATGAACATGAAAGGGGAGGGTGGGTATAGGGTTGTGTGTGTGTGTGTTTGTGTGTGTGTGGGGGGGGGGGGGGGAGTGAGTGTGTGTGTGTGTGTGTGTGGTGGGGGTGGTCCTACCACTTTGCCTCTAGCGAGATTTGCAGTGGTTGCATTCTACCCCGGCAACCACACGGGGAGTGTGTATTTTTAAATCGGATTTCAGCAGCACACGATACTTTAATAGAGTTACGCATTCTTTAGTCATACATAGTAGTATACTATCTGATTAAAATATACAATACATCACATAACTCAAATCATATTCGGCCTCTGGGAATCGTTAAATGTTAGTATCGCATCACAATTACCATGGAGGTTAAACTGATTGATCATGATTTAGGAAGAACATTATTTCAAGGATAACGAGCAACCATGGTAATTTTCCAATTAGCTAAATCATCGATTCTAAGAAGAGGCTTACAGGGGCGAATCCATTTTTCTTCATGTGAAGTGGGAATGGAGATGGTCTTAACAAAAAGGTATATATGCGCTTTGGCAGAACTGTTTTAAGAGTAGGTATAAAAGTCGAACAGGAAATGTAGCATTTTACAGAACACAGTCAACTACAATGGGCCAAAATGTCGACAAGCACAAAACCTTCAACATGGTATAAATAAAACATGTGTTTAAGAATAAAACTGTATCGATGAATGTCATAAAACCTTGTGGATTGTTAAACGATAACAATATTGATTGGATCTAGCGGGATACTTATTATAAGTCACCACACGGAACAGACCGTCTTGACCGTACACTTTGCCATATTTGAATGTTGTTTTAGCGATTATGTGTATTAGAGTATCATTAACGTAATCGGTAATAAAGAAGGGCACGATTCCTGGATTCCGGATAATAGTTCTGATATTGTAGCTTCGTTCTCGATTTGCATATTTCAATTGTATAACCAAACTTTATGACAAGAGAGATGATATAAATTTCGACCTAGACGGGGATGTTTCCAGAGAAAAATCTTAATGGGTACATGTTTCTCAATTTATTCGTTTTTTCATTGTTGTAGTCGAGTTGAGGAGTTTAATATTAGTAATCTTTGAGTAAAACAAGCAACTCCATCAGGGATAACGTTACCACAAACTTAAAAAAACCTTTGCTAAGTTATTTAATCGTAACCCTGATTTGCTTTTAAAACATAAAAGTAAAAATTTAGGAATCCTTCAGCGACAAGGAATATCACAACCCGACTTCTATGTTGACGTGATTTACAAACTTCGTAAGATCATTGTAAATGATCACTTTCGTATAAGTTATATTAAACTTGTTAACATGTTTATTAAAAGAGGTTATAATCATTTCATTTTGTAACGCATTTCATGTTTCGTGGTAGACACATTGCTAGTTGGCCACTATGCTTTCGTTTTTGATTGTGCGATTGTGGATCCTACGATGACATTTACCTAAACCCTGAAAGGACGACAGCGTTCGATGAAAAGTCTTTTACTTTGTCTTGTCATCCCCTTTACGGTTTAGTGTCTTGTTGCTCTGGCTTCTGCCAAGTCACTGAGTACTTGCTTTGTGACTTTCTAGACTTTTGTATTTTGTATTCATATAACACATGACGTCCGACGCTCTACCACCAGACCACGCACTCCACTACATTGCCTCCGAATTGTCCTGTTGTTGTTTTCTTTCGATGCTTGTTTTTGGTTGTCTTTGGACCTTAAATGCTATATCGATGTTATATCTACTTTTACATAGAGTCAGCTCATATGCATTATCTCACTATTATCAAATAGCATTTGCATAATTGCGACTATATTTACCATGGAATATAGTACATCACGATACTCTTGACCATATGACATAAATGTGAATATGTAAATGGATGACGTCATTACTCTTAACATCTAACAAATACTCACTAGGACACGACATGACATCCAGATTTGTTTTTAAAAATATCCGATGATGTTATTTTGAACGAATGAAAAGTAACCGTTTTTGAGGAAAATACCTTTTATTTGGGCGAACTAATTGATAATGAAGTTCCTTTCTCATAAAAGGAGTACATTCTTATAACATTTCGAGAGAACGAAATAAAATACATCACGGGAATAACTTTTCTGTTGGATGTAATGGCAACCTAGCTACCAGGTCTTGTAAAATATGTACACTGTGGTAGGAAATGATATTTTGTAACCACGGTAAAATACGTTTGCTTTCACGATATTCATATTTGTTCTCATAACAATTTCGTCAGTGTGTTTTGTTCGAATGCCATTTTGAGGGAACTAAACACATGTTCTTGTCTGGGACTCGATTATTTCACTGTTATTCACACCGTGTTTGGGCTCCGAACTTTTCACGTTTAATAATAGCGTGTCCGGAAAACATAACATAAAACTACATTCAAGCTTTAAATCTGGAACTCCGTACAATTCATTTCGCTAGATAGCGTGTCTGCGACTCCATGCCATTATCTGTCTGCGACTTCTGTTTTATTCATAGGATGCTTTTATCATCATCATATTTATTAACATCAGTCCCAGGAGCGTTCTATCTGATGAAATTGTATAAGCATACATTATGTAAAAAAAAGTAAACAAATGATACTCTCAGATAAATAATTGATGTACACGCCTGCTTTACTTGCTGTAAAATCGTAGCCGATACATTTCATGATTGTCTTCCAAATTATGAATAGTGTAGTAATAAACATTCCGGAATAATAAATACATACATAGTTTAAAAACAATTTGTTTGACTTGTCTGTCTAGTTTTATAATGTTCTTTTCAGAGACATACAACACATGTTTTTATATTTCGCAGATTTGATTTTATATTGCTATGCAAGAGATTTCATGTTGAGTCTTTCACCAGATGCCCAGGCAGATGCTATTGAAGCCTTTAATGACACCTCTCGGTATCTAGATGACATATTGAATATTGACAACCATTTCTTTCAACTATGGTTAATAATATATATCCTAAAGAACTTTAACTTAGCAATGCTAATATTTCTGATACTTAAGCTTCTTTTCTCGATTTACATCTCTCTGTTGAAAATGGTGAAATAATTAGCAAAATCTATGACAAGAGAGATGATTTTAATTTTGATATTGTTAATTATCCCAATTTAGATTGGGATGTTCCCCGAGCAACTTCTTATTTGATCTATGTGTCTCAACATATTCGGTTTTCTAGAGCTTGTACTCGAGATGAGGACTTTAATATTCGTTATCTTTGTATAACTAAAAAGCTACTCCGCCAGGGCTAACGTTACCATAAACTTCGTAAAACCTTTGCAAAATGTTATTATCGTAACTCTGATCTTCTTTCCAAATATAAAAGTAATGTAAGAACTCTTCTGCGACAAGTGACGTGATTTACAAACCGCGTAAGATCCTTGGTCATGATCACTTCACACTATCTTTGTTAAACTTGTTAAAAGGTTATCAAAAGAGGTTATGATCCTATCATTTTGCAACGCACTGCATGCTTGGTGGTGGACCCATTTACAGTTCGCCACTAGGCTTTCCTCTTCAATTGTGCGATGACCGGACATGCTGTGGAACCTTATTATGATGACGTCTACCTAAAGCCCAGAAGGACGGTGACGTTTGATGTTGTCTGCAATCTTGTCTTGTCATGCCCTCAATGGTTTATTCTCTTGTAGCTATGGCTTCTGCCAGGTCATTGGGTACCTTCTTTGTGGCTTTCTAAGCTATTGTTTTTTTGTATTTATATGTTCACGAGAATCTTTGTGTTTTACTTATCTTGCCTATTAATGCTGCCTTGTTGGTTAGAGAATAGTTCATTGCGGGGATTTCTTTATTTACACTGTCCCGTTTTATTGGGATGACAGTAGGGTGTGTGAGGTTTGATGCACCCTAGAACGTGGTTTAAACCCCTAGCGTCCTTTTTTGCCATTGACCGTTCCAAGGCGGTAGCCCTATTGTCAACCCTTTTTGTGTTTGTGACGTCATGTACCTTTATTCCTTATTAACATTGCCATTCATGTTTGTTGTTTTGCGTGATTCTGTGTTTACTGTGTTCTGTGAAAGCTACATTTCCAGTTCGATTTTTATACTTATTTTTTTATATATGCGGAAAGCTCGAATAGCACGACATTTACATATTATTATGGCATGCGATATAAAACGTATGCTATCACAGTAGGCATATTTAAACTTTGAAGTTCGTAAACAAAACGAAAAACAAAAAAAACGATAAGGCTGGTAGCGTGCAAGGCCAAATGGTTTAATTACTCAAATCTATGATAAGAGAAATGCCTAACTTTGACATCGTAACATATCCTCATTTGGATGGGGATGTACATCGTGCTACATCATACGCAGCCAACCAATTCATTCGTTTTGCTAGAGCTTGTAAAGATGTTCTGGACTTCAATGATCGAAATAAAGTCGTTACAAAAATGAGAAGAAATGCTCTATAGAATCCACAGCAAACAAACGCAATGACATCTTTGGGTCGAACTGCACCAAAAACTGAAATATGAGCATATTTAAAATGTCAATGAAAAGGACAATACGTAACAAAAAGAATGGTGAAGACAGGTTTAGCTTTCTCTGGATTATGACCTTATTGTTAGAGGTTTCCTTTTCATGGAATATTTGTTTATTTGCAATTTCTTATCAATTAGAGCGTTGCCGACAGGAACATAGCGAGGTTGTGCACACATAAAATCGATTAAAGCTAACCTGTAGACCTTATTGCATACTGACCGTTCCAATTCGGTAACCCTGTCTTCACCACTCTGTATTGTCGTTTTCGTTGACTTTTTAAATTTGCTCATTTATTTCGGTTTATGGTGCCGTGCGGACCTACTGTGCCTATGGTGCAGTGCGGACCTACTGTGCCATTGCATTTTATTCATGTGGACCATTAGTCTCATTAAGTCATATCACGTTTATTATGTATACTGTGAATGTAAACCAAGAGGAAACAAAGATATTAGTTGTTTTAATTAACGCCTGATGATACCGGGTGATTTAGTACATATTTAATACTAATAATATTAACTATCACTCAACACAATTTCTGTATTATTTCCGTTAAGATTGCATTTATCCATATTATAACTTAATTACGTTCTGAATATGATTTTAAAAATTAGACAATTAAAACAGCTGTCTCTAAGGGAACGGTATCTTGATATTTAAATTATTTATTGAAGACACAAGAGTAAAATGCATGCGATAAAGATATTAACAAGAGCACCAGAATGCTTAGAATATCCAAAGGCGTCTGTTATAATCACGCTAAGCAATAACTGTGTTTTTAAAATGTCTAGATGCTTAAGATAATTGCCATGCGTTTCCATGCAAATCTATAGTAATTAACAGCGGCGCTAACGTATTCTGGCGGGAATGCAGGTAATAACAATGCAAAGACAACTTCATAATATTACTAACCAAGACAATATCACCTTGCATTTTAGCATCGTTTATTAAAATAAGTATGAGAGGAGAAATTTGGAAATCGCCGAATACGATAAATATAAAAAAATATTGCAGTCTCGGTTTCAGACTGTTCATGAACGGTAGTGAACAATAATAGCTACAGCTCACGCCCTGGTTGAGCAGAACTCATTTTTAAAATGTCAACAGTACTAACATTTGAGCCATTCCGAAGACGGTATGTATATGACGGTGAACAAGGAACCTTCAATGTGATTTTTTATACCAATTCATAGCCAGCGGCGGATGGTCCCAGTTTCTAACATATGCTTTTCCCTAAACGAGAAAACAATGTGCGAAATAAACGAAGTGGAATTTTGTTGGAAGCAGGGGTTATGAAGCCTGTACATCACAAGTAACAGTCAAATGACTAAATAAAAAGCAGACGATATATCCTAAGGGTGATTAAACAATACTCAGAGCCTTTGAAGGCTGGAATAATGCCATAACCTATTCAAAATTAAAGTAAGACAACAAAGTATTTGAGAATGTACCATCGACATCTGTGTAAATAAATATCGGGCTAAGCGATCCCCAAAGATCGGACTGAATAACAGCTCTGATAGCAAGAACGGGGAATTGTTTTACCGCCGCCACACTGCACAGGCAACGCTAATGTAATATATAAAAAAGTATGAAAGGAGAAATTTGGAAATCGCTGTACACGACAAGTATAAAAAGTATTGCAGTCTTGGTTTGATCGAGACTGTTCATGAACGGTAGTGACAAATGCTAGCTACTGCTTTTATTCATATACACACCGTTATGGTAGAAAGCGTTTAACATAATTTTACAAAGTCTGACCCACAATTGAATTAAATTCTGAAAGCACAAGCAACAATGCATGTCTAGTATACAAATAAAGATACAGTATTATTCATTTACAGTGCAGCAGTCATGTTCTAATGTAACTTGAACTGAAAATCAATTATTTTATTATGACCGTACACAAACAGATCTACCAAAATTTAATATGCGTAATTAATGAAAATGACTCTCGAAGGCATGCCAGTTAAATATAATGTATATAAGGGCTGACAATAAATAAGCTCCGTTAATGTTATCACTACTTTTAATAAGTACTATCATATGTTGTGAGAGGTCACGTAACATTTTATCATGTTAATTTGTTGGACAAATTATAATTCTATGTTCTGAGTACATACGGACAAGTGTTGCGTATGTCAATACATACGGACAAGTGTTGCGTATGTCAATACATACGGACAAGTGTTGCGTATGTCAATACATACGGACAAGTGTTGCGTATGTCAATATACATACGGACAAGTGTTGCGTATGTCAATACATACGGACAAGTGTTGCGTATGTCAATACATACGGACAAGTGTTGCGTATGTCAATAGAACATTAATCCCAATTCAATAAAAGTGAAAAGAACAAAGCGTATGCTTATACGTTGTTCCATTCAAAGATAGAGAATTTATTAAACAAATATATTCTGACATCACTTAAGTCTAAACACAACGTTTTCCCCAATGCATTTCTTTTTCTGAAATAAAGAAAACTTGAAAGCTTACATGTAATCTGTTTGATAACACTATCTTAACAACAATGCTGGTAATTTTTTATTTCAGAACTAATTATCTAAACAACTTTCAACAGTCTCCTTTTAATGTGTTTTACATTTGTGTTTTCATAATTGGTGATTACTCTTAGCATGACCGTTACATTTAATTACATAATTAGATTATCCGACTTACGCCAATTAGTCCATGCAAGTGCATAGGGTCTAGTTTAAGCATGATGGATTGAGCTGGTCTAAAAATAGTGCAGGGGGAGCATACTCTCTTGACATCATCGGGTGATAACAATTAAGGAATAAATATTTGTTCTTGAAAGTAATTTCGAAGGAATTTATTTGTAATTTGTGTGAGATGGTTATAATACTTCTTCGATGACAAAAGGACATTTATCTTACAGTTAAAGCACATCAGGCGGTTAATGTGCATGTACTGAGAAAAAAATTGAATTTTAATATTGTTACATGTACTAATAACGAGAAACGAATGTTGATGTTACATTGTTCGATTTTGAGTATAACTCGATAAAGACATACAAATGTATGACTTGACGCCAAATCTATCCCAATACCATTAGCTGGGAACGTTGACGTCTAAGCTAGCCCAATACCATTGGCCGGGAACGTTGACGTCTAAGCTAGCCCAATACCATTGGCCGGGAACGCTGACGCCAAAGCTATCCCAATATCATTGGCCGGGAACGTTGACGCCAAAGCTATCCCAATACCATTAGCTGGGAACGTTGACGTCTAACCTAGCCCAATACCATTGGCCGGGAACGTTGACGTCTAAGCTAGCCTAATACCATTGGCCGGGAACGTTGACGCCAAAGCTATCCCAATACCATTAGCTGGGAACGTTGACGTCTAAGCTAGCCCAATACCATTGGCCGGGAACGTTGACGTCTAAGCTAGCCCAATACCATTGGCCGGGAACGCTGACGCCAAAGCTATCCCAATACCATTGGCCGGGAACGTTGACGCCAAAGCTATCCCAATACCATTAGCTGGAACGTTGACGTCTAACCTAGCCCAATACCATTGGCCGGGAACGTTGACGTCTAAGCTAGCCTAATACAATTGGCCGGGAACGTTGACGCCAAAGCTATCCCAATACCATTAGCTGGGAACGTTGACGTCTAAGCTAGCCCAATACCATTGGCCGGGAACGTTGACGTCTAAGCTAGCCCAATACCATTGGCCGGGAACGCTGACGCCAAAGCTATCCCAATACCATTGGCCGGGAACGTTGACGCCAAAGCTATCCCAATACTATTAGCTGGGAACGTTGACGTCTAACCTAGCCCAATACCATTGGCCGGGAACGTTGACGTCTAAGCTAGCCTAATACCATTGGCCGGGAACGTCGACGCCAAAGCTATCCCAATACCATTAGCTGGGAACGTTGACGTCTAAGCAAGCCCAATACCATTGGCCGGGAACGTTGACGTCTAAGCTAGCCCAATATCATTGCCCGGGAACGTTGACGCCAAAGCTATCCCAATACCATTAGCTGGGAACGTTGACGTCTAAGCTAGCCCAATACATTGGCCGGGAACCTTGACGTCTAAGCTAGCCCAATACCATTGGCCGGGAACGTTGACGTCAAAGCTAGCCCAATCCCATTGGCTGAGAACGTTGACGTCAAAGGTAGCCCAATACCATTGGCTGGGAACGTTGACGTAACAGCTAGCCCAATACCATTGGCTGGGAACACTTTGAACCACGGAACACCTCGGTTCTCCGTTTAAGAAATTAGGTCATTAGATAATTGTTGAAATGAGTTGATATTCAAAACTCTTCTCGGTATGATATCTGAGATTCTTGCTTATGAGCCATGCAACCATGACTCTCGTCAAAGCCTTACGGTTCCAACACCGTGGTTGTCCGAATGATTGATCAAACGGTTAATACTGTTTGGAAAACGTGGTTTTCACCTTAGAACAATATATTTTACATTAAATGCTCACATTAGGCAACTAAATGATGCATTGTCTAGGTTTTTGTCTCACACCAAAACTAATTTAAAGGTAGAATTAATAGTTTATGTCCATCACATAGTTTCCAAACGAACATATACTGAACCAAACAGCTAACGCACCAGTAGACAATGCCTCTAATGTATGAACTTATTATATACCGACTGGTACGGTTGGAGACAGGTGATTTGAATGATTTGTTTGATTGTTATTATTGAGATATTAAAGGTATAGTCTACTGGTGCGATAGCTGTTTGGTTCAGTATATATACACTATTTCATACAAAATGAATTGTACAAACTATTCCAAAGGAAATATAGTTGACCATACTATTGTATATTAAAATAATTGATAAGAATTGAACAGCTATAGTTATCCTTCTTTATAGTAGCACATATATGATAGCAAGCTTAAAAAGCCATTAAAATGAGTTTATGTAAACTGTCAAAGAACAACAAATAACCACATTAAACTAGTAAGTATGCAGGAGGTTGTGGGATCAACCCCCGGCCGGGTCTCACTTATGACAAGTAAAACGTTCTCAAATGATACGCTTCAGGTTCTCACATCAAAACTTACATTCAGCTGATAACTTATACCTATACTATATTCGCTTTGAAATGATCTTACCAAGAAATGAGTCTTAGTTTTGGAAAATCAGTCAAGAAGGATTAGGATTTGTTGTCATTAAGAGGTGAGGGATTGCCGGTTCAAAACACCCACAAACAACAAGAAATACCCTTTTTTCAGAGAGTTGGTATAAAAGTTATTCATTTGATTGGAACTGAGTTGTAGTTAATCGATCAAGTATTTAAGAAAATATGGTTAAAGCTACAGAGTCCCTACATCAATCGATTTCTTCTTTGTAGACGTGTCTTTATTTGTAACTTCATGTTCACCAGCTCATGTCGAAATCGGGTATTTAAGCGAGCAAATATAGCGCATGAAATCATTTACTGTATATACATCGACCAGTGCACATCGTACCTATACACAGGTAACAGTAATTTTTACCGAAAAAAAAGTTAGCTTCTTTCGGGGCTCGAACACACGACCTTCTGATTTCAAGTCCTGTGCTCTATCCACTGAACTACAACGCTACTTGAGAACATAGTATACTAATTAGCATACATATTTGAACGCAACTAAAGATGGATCAATAAATCGTCGCAATTGTAAATTAACATTGCCTGGTGTAATACTGTATCTTATCAATATGAAACTAATACTTCGTCTCAAATTAACCATATATCGACTTGTTATTTAGCGCTTGATGAGATTGTGTGCGCGCTCTTGTTATTACGGAAGCTATCCAGCTGGCTTACGGAACGTCGGTGGTTCTACCCAGGTGCCCGCCCGTGCACGAAAATTGCCCGGAGGGGCACCCGGGGTCTTTCTCCACCAATGGAAGCTGGAAAGTCGCCATATGACCTTAGCTGTTGGTGCGACTATAAAATCCAATTCAATTCAATTCTTGTTATTACGTAATGCCTATTTAGTGTTAAAAATGCTACAAAATACCAATAAATAGCAGTGGTCCAGCGTACATCTTTCAAATCTTACAAGTGCAAGGCTGTGGTTCAAATCCCGTAGCGGGCATATTATATTACATATATTCTGGAGCCGTATATTTATCGATGTTACCTGTACGGAGGCTAAATAAAAATGTGAAATTTTACGTATCGATTTCTCCTTATATACCGTCTTTTGGGGTGTTCGTCGATTTGAAACTACTTCACACGTGACTCATTCATATTCATGAGTTATTATCAGTTAAAATAGGGACTGTACAGCTTTAAGTAAAAAATAACAATTTCACAGATGGTTTAGCTTTATTTCTGCATCAACTTTGATAATGAAAAAAGTGTTGTTTTGACGTGAATAACCGATTTTATTTCAAGTGATCGAAAACGGGTATGTATAAAGGTTAAACAGTAAATGCAGCATTCACAGAGCAGAGTCAAACGAAAACACGCATACAAAACAAAAACAATCAGACGGCAACATAGAAGCAATACTTGCTTCACCACAGACATGAAAAGGATTGAACATATGGACGGTCAGGACTGGGTGGAGTGGGGTGAAGTAGTTAAACCAGGTTATAGGGTGCCCTAAGCCTCACTCTAACCCTAGTGTCATTCCAGTAAAACGAGCATATATCCTCTAACAAACTAGGCAACTTTTTTATTATACAACAGACAATATCAGTATAACACATAAAATGATCCTGTATATAGCAATATAAAAATATAAGCCTAGAAAGCCACATAACATTCACACTAGCGTTCGTTTTATGCAGTGTGGCGGCTGTAAAAAGTCTCCCCGTGCTACGAATCAGTAGTGTTATTTTTACTGGTCCTTTGGGACCAACGAGCCCAATATAGGTGGTTTTGAAGTAGACTACCGCTTAAGCCGGTGCTAGTGGGCGTGAGAGGTGTTGCTTTTTTTCATTTCTTCTCATGAACAGTCTCATTAAAACCGAGTCTGCTGCTTTATTCTCTTAATATTGTTTGTTGCTCCCAAGGGATCACCTTTATCAGTATTTATTATAGTAAAGTCCTCATCTCGACAACAAGCTCTAGAGAAAATGAATAAATGTAGGTATAAAACTCGAACAGGAAATGCAGCTTTTACAGAACACAGTAAAACCAAAACAAGCAAAAAGACAAACAAGAATGGCAAAAGTAATCATAAAGGCATATGTCGTCACGAACACAAAACGGGTTGACAGTAGGGCTACCGTCTTGGAACGGTCAGTGGCAAAAAGGCCGGGACAGTGTAAATAATGATATCCCCTCCATGAACTATTCTCTAACCAAAAAGGCAGCATTAATAGGCAATATAAGTAAAACACAAAGATGCTCGTGTATATATAAATACAAAAAAACAATAGCCCAGAAAGCCACAAAGAAGGAGTTGAGAAACATACACCCAATAAGATGTTACTATGGGAACATCCATGCCTAAGTAGGGATAATTAACGATATTTTTAATTTAAATCATTTCTCTTGTCATATATTGTGCTTTTATTTCTCTATTTTCAGTTGAGAGATGCAAATCGAGAAAAGAAGCAACAGTATCATTAACATAAAATTAACGTTGTTAAACTAAAGTTCTTTAGGATAGATAAGTATTAACCAGAAAGCAGAAAAGAAAGGGTTGACACTGTTTGATATAACAATCAGGAACCGAGAGGTATTATTAACGGCTTTGAATGTCATCTGCCTGAGTATATGGCGAAAGGCTCAACATGGACTCTCTTGCATAGCAATACGAAAACAAGTCTGAGACAAGAGGTGGCAAGAGGTGCACACTCGTACCCATAGAGATACCAACAATGTGTCTATAAACAGTATTCCAATACCCGACAATACTATCTAATAAATAAATAAGTGCCTCACAAACTTCTTGGCACATCCAGGAAGTGTAATTGTTCAAATTGTCTAAGTAAAAACGCGTTTATATTAATACAGGTCATTTGTATGACGTTATGTGGTTATGTTGTATAAAGTGTGGAAAAGCGATAAATACTTATAGTTGTAACTTGAAGTTTATTGCAAATTCTATGAATAATATCTTAATTTTTAATTCAGTTAATCACAGAGTTGTCATAAGCGTTCATAAGTTGTCATAATAGTGTTTAACGAGATCTTTAACGGCAGTAAGACAAGAAGAGAATGGTTTGGAAATGTTTGTAGTGGTTCAGGCACTCTAGAATTAGATATAAAGCGAGCATTATTAGGCGGTTTGCGCTATTTAGAACACCTTCGTCTACCCCAGCAACTGAGTTATATGCACGGAAACAAAATCATCCTCATTAGATTTAACTTGAATTATTTCTCCCGAGCTCCAAAGATAAAATATTGACGTAATATAGAAGTCAAACAATAATTATATATTATCTGCTTTATAACTTCCTATACATTGATTTGATTTGAAATACAGGTACCGAAAATGAACAATTAAATCGCAACAATGTCAATAAAAGCTTCTATTGCTAATGCTACTGCTAACTTCATGTTTATAAACTTCAATCATACAGCAGTAGAACCAACCTTGACATTGCGATGAACGGTCTCAAGTTGGGACTATTAGTAGCACTGCCAACAGTCTTTAAAAAAAAACAATGAGACAACGTGTCTATGAGGTTGATCTGTTGATGTTACAGCAGTAACGGTAGAGACCATGATGTTTTTATGTGTAAACATATGACTGTTGAGAAAGGGATTGTCTATGAAACGTGATGGTTAAAAATAAAAGTAGAAACAAACAATATATGGTGACGATACTGTTGCTACTGCTGCTTTTGCTCCACTGCTGTTACTGCAGTAGCTACTGCTACTGCTACTACTATATCTTCGCCGTACGTGCGCTCAGCGCGCTGACACTTTCTGGACGCCTGTGCATTGGTTAGCTACTGTTACTGCTGGTACTGCTACTTCGGCTGAGGGTTGTATAAAGCGTGAAGATTAAAAACAGAAACTAACTGCTACTATGAGCTACTGCTACTGCTACTACTGCTACTGCTGCTAATTCTAGTAGTAGCTATTGCCACTGATGCTACTGCTCCTACTGCTAGCAGTTTCTGAATAGTTACAGCAATAACGGTAGAGAACAAAACATATAAACCATGATATTATTTGGCCAAGCGGTTGTGTAAACATATGATGGTTGCGGAAGGGGTTGTCTGTTAAACATGATTGTGTAAAAGTAGAAACAACATACTTGCACAAACAAAACATATTTGTGATGAATATACCTATTGAGATGGTGCTCTACTGCTGCTACTGCTGGCAATAGCTACTGCTACTGCTGCTGCTGGCAGTAGTTAGCAGTAGCAGTAGCAGTAGCAGTAGCAAACATATGAGGGTTGCGAAAGGAGTTGTGGGAAAGTAGAAACAACATACTTGGGCAAATAAAACATACTTACGATGAGTATACCTTTTGAGATGGTGCTCTACTTCTGCTACTGCTGGCAATAGCTACTGCTACTGCTGCTACTGCTGGCAGTAATTAGCAGTAGCTACTGGCAATAGCAGAAGCAGTAGCAAATATATGATAGTTGCGAAAGGGGTTCGATGGTTGCGAAAGGGGTTGTCTGTTAAACATGATGGTGGGAAATTAGAAACAACATACTTGCGCAAAGAAAACATACTTGCGATGAGTATACCTATTGAGATGGTGCTCTACTGCTGCTACTGCTGGCAATAGCTAGTTACTGCTGCTACTGCTACTGCCAACTTCGGGATATGTAGTTTCACAGAATAAAGTCAACCAAAATAACACGCATTAAAAACAACAACATTTATAATGTTAAGAAGAAGCAAGGCAAACACGCTTATTAACCGTAATGTGGCTAATATAAAACCGCTTTACCTAGTAATACGCATTTTAGAATGTGATGCATGCTTCCATTACATATGAATGTACCATAATAGCGTCTTCTTTATTAGCAAATGCATTATGATTTTATGTTGTTTATGCCTGTCACTGAGAATATCCACTAACGTCTATTCCGGTATTTGTTTCATAAGCAGTGGCACACATGCCTTATCAAAAGAGTACATTCAATGATAACGAGAATATAGCATATTTATTATACTCATTAGAGCTAAGAGCAGCAATCAGAAATACATTCTGTAGTGTACTTACTTACCCATAAAACAGAAATATTGAACAACTGAAAACGCATAGCCTGGAAATCTCCCATATCTGCATATGGTTTATATCTTCTGCATATCAATGTACTAAAACATGCCTATTATCAAGGAACTTCGCAACATTCCGAAAATTTGCATTATATTTAACTAATGCGATTTGATATTGTAAGTAAGTCTTCTTTTGTTTATAAAGGTTGACTGTTAGTGTAATGCTTAATTACATCGAGACTCTTTTTCAAAATGTTAGCTTGAACATGACATATACAATAGCTGAGCAAATGGCACACCTAGTTTTATTTTGAATCCCCAATCCCCAACTGTGTTCATATAAAACATCAGACTGCTGGGCCCGTATTCATAAATCTTCTTAGCAATATCTTAAGTCAAAATTTTTCATTTCTTTAAACACATTTTTTACCATTTTAAGACATCTTCTTTATATGTTTAATAATGCTATGGATTAATAAACCGCACAGCTAAACATTTATCTTAAAATATTGAGAGGTTTATAAGCATATTGAAAAACTAATATATTCTAAACATGCTTTATGAATACCGGCCCTGTTCATATATGGGCTGTTACAGGCTAATACAAAAGCAAGCAATATATTTCTGTTATGATTTATGACCTTATGCCTGATACGGCATTTATACTAATATGACAAAAATCATTTCTGTGTGATCCTGGATTATCCTTGACATAAAGTTCTCCTTTCGGTGTCATACTTGTATTATCCCAAACGTATATGATTGATGTAAAGTATGTTTAACTACATTGAAACAATCAGAAATATTGTTTCGATAAAGACGTATCTTAATTTAGGAAACCCTTCCGTCGATGTTAAGAAAGGTGTGTTCGAAAACCATTCGCACCGAGAGTTTGCTATTTGGAACTTGTATTTAATAAGTATTCATATAGTTAAAAAATATTACATCATGAAAACAATAGCATGATGCCTTGAATCAAAATGTTTGGTAGGAAGAACTGATGGTGAAAATTGGGAATAAAGTGTCTGGCAAGAAAAAACGGTCGCGGCGTGTTTACGTCTTCCTGACAACATTATTTTTCAATATTGTTTAAACACCCGTGAAATTATCGGTTATTATTTTAAACTTTGTTCCCAGTTCCAACCCAGATATAATATTCTTTCTGGGCAGCTATTTTACGCTTGCGTAAAACCTTGCTTGTTCATCTTTATATATAGTTGTTCTTTGTTTATTTGTGTGTTTATGTGTTTATGGTTGACTGTCGTCCTTGAATGCTACTTTTCCTGTTCGAGTATTATATCTAATTTTTGTTATTAAAAAAAAAAAAAAAATAAGAGAAAGATTGTGTTTTGGAAATAACAGTTTTATTTCACTGATAAATCCTGATTAGATGCATCATTAAGCATACAATAATATGCAGCATTTCGTATGATGGTCTTCATGATTATGATTGATTTTCACAAACTAGAAAAATCCAGGTGTAACATTTGCAAGAAATACCCATATTTTATCTTAACAATCTGCGAAATATCCTGTGAGTTTGAATTTGTCTGGACGCGTAATTATATTAGATTGACACATTTATGTTTTGTGAAGTTGAATATTTCTCAAGTCGGATCACATTACTGTTAATCGATATCGTTAAAGGGGCTGAAGGCGATCTGGAACTTGAGCACTATGGTTGGGTTGCCAATTAATACAAATGGAACTATATCATTACAATTTAATCTCAATTCAAATTTTCTTTATTTCTCTACTGCTGCTTCTACTACTACTATTATTACTATTATAACTACTGCTACTACTGCTACTGCTGCAACTGCAGCTGCTGCTGCCATTACTGTCTGTGACGCCTGCTAGCATGACATACACTTAGGGATCATTTTGTCCGTCGTCGCCTGTCGTCCGACGTCGTCCGTCCTTCACGCTTTAACCTGCAACCAGGACCCGTCTATATTATATATACGTATCTGAGTCCCTGCTGCAACCTAACCGAGGCCATAACTCGAAAAGTATGAATTGACATATGTTCACGAAACGTCACACACACCTTCATCTTAACCCAATGAATGCTGTGTCCAATAACTCTGACTTTCATTTTTTCAGAGTTATGCTCCCTTTCATAAAATTTTAACATGCAAGCTAACCAAGCTCATAGCTGATTGCACTTGCTGAAATAAGCACATGGCAGGTCCGTGGAACACCCTTCTAGAATTTTTATTACGCTCAAAATATCTTTTTAAGTAACAAATATATCTGTTTATCAATATGTAACATTTTGATTAACGTGAGCTTGAGTTGTGTATAGTGTGCTAGTGCATTAACGCGATGCTTATGTTTGGTTGGTTTAATTATTATGTATTATGCGAAAAACAGTTTGAGTATTTGTGTTGTAATCGTATTACAATTTTAGTGAATTATATGCTTTAAATAATTAAAGGGGTGTTTTTATTATTCCAAAATAATAAATGTTGGAGTAAATAATTCCGTTTGGCACCAATTTATGAAACATACGCTTAAACTTCTTCAAAGTAACAGATACTTTGCTACAGTATTTATTTCACCACAGTATTTACAATAAATAAGGCTGGGTGATAATCACCGCCGATAGTTCTAACATAAACACACGTACAAAAGGTGCCAGTAAGCGTGAGAGGTGTTTCACCTTACATTACCGCTCATGAACAGACTCAATGAAACCGAGTCTGCAACTTTTATCTTTTGTTTGTGTTTGCTGCTTCCAAGCGATCCTCTTTTCAGTAATTAGTTGTATATATTGTGTATTTGTCTTGACATACCGATATTTCAACATTCGGTAATTTTACTCCTTTCTTTAATACTAAATCGAGGTTCGGCGATTTCTGTATTTTTTGATGATACTACTGCATATATAAACTGCTTTCATTGCCATGACAGGAACGTACAAGCGGGCGACAATGTTGCATATTTATGCACCGCAAATAACCACACGAGATTCAAATGATGCTGCGTTGACACGATGGAAGACTAGCATGCCCACGAGGAACTGATTCCTCCAGAGATAACATGAAGACAACATGCAAGACATTGTTCTACCATGACTGAATCTCCTGCAATCAAGACAAGAGACCTCTCCCACCGTGAAAATCATTATCAGTTACTGCCGCTGAACTGCCCTTTTGGTATTCTTCTAAGCGGGCGCTCGCCTCTCTCAGCTTTTGCACAACACTAGGGCCGAATGATTCCGTTACCATGTACACAGTGAATCAGATCTCAGTATGGACCGTCTTTGTAGTTCAGATGTTGAAATACCTCAAACTGGTTCCCACCTGACCAGTTATTCGGACAAGACTTTAAATCTCTGCTCAGAACTCGCACACATTGTGGATGTATTCGCATACTAGGTGTTGAACTGAAATTACTAAATCTTTAAATATTTCATATTCATGAGTCAGGCACGTAAGGATGCTCATCTATGATGAAAAATATCACAGAGGAAAAATATCACAGCGGTGTAAATAATTGATTGAAATAGTTAAACATTAGTTTCGTTCAGTTTCCGCGTTCAGTTTCCGCAATTTAATTATTTCTATAAATAAATCGCCGGTTCCCGTATGCGAAGATGAAACATAATTATTGTAACAATATGTATCCATAACGCGATAACATTATTTTTGTTAAATTTATAGGCATTAACCGATCAATGTTTAATGAATTCATGGCAAAGAAAGAGCGTAGTACACGCATAACACTTAAAACGGCCACTTACAGTTCCAATGATTACGCTGTCATAAGTACTGTTTTACATGTATAAATAGAGTTGTGAAATAATTAATAAAACCTATTACAAGAGATTGACTTTAATTTTGATATTGTTAATTATCTCCAAGTTTGTTCCCCAAGTTTCTCAACTGATTTGTTTTTTTTAGAGCTTGTAGTCGTATTGAGGACTTTAAAATTCGTAATATTTGTATAATTAAAAAGTTATTCCAGCAGAGCTACCGTTAACATAAACTTCAAAAATCATTTGCAAAATGTTATTATTGTAATTCTGATCTACTTGTAAAATATAAAAGTAATTTAAGAGCTCTTCTGCGACGAGGACTATCACAAGCGAAACCTCTATGGGGATGTGATTTACAAACGTAAGATCCTTAGTCATAATCACCTTTATACAATCTTTATTAAACTTGTTAAACAGTTTATCAAAAGTGGTTATGACCCTATCATTTAGCACTTTATCATTGGACCTTATGACGTCTACATAAAGCCTCAAAAGACGGTAGCTTAAATATTGTATTGTCATGCCCTTAACGGTTTGTTCCCTTGTCGTCCTGGCTTCTGCCGAGTCACTGAGTACCTGCTTTGTTACTTTCAGTTTTTTTTTAAAAATATTATTTATATAAATATAATATATTATATACATGTATGGTCATTTATGTGTTATACCTATATTGCCTTGTTTGATAGAGCATATTATCTGGCGGGAATATCTTTATTTGCACTGTCCGATATCGTTGGGATGGCAATAGGATACTAATGAGGTTTAGTGAACCCTAGAGTCCGGATTAACCCCCAGCGGCCTTTATTGCCACTTACCGCTCCAAGGCGGTAGCCTTATTGTCAACCCTTTTATGTTTGTGATGTCATATCTTGCCTTTTATTCATCTTTGGAATTGTTGTTTGTTTCTGTGCGTGTTTGAGGTAGACTGTTTCCTTGTTTCTGTGCGTGTTTGAGGTTGACTGTTTCCTTAAATGCTACGATTTTTACATCTACTTTTACAACCGGCTTCATAACCACAGCGCTTACATCCGGCTTCTTAACGACAGTGCCTACACTCAACTTCGTAACCACAATGATTACACCCAGCTTCGGGAAAACATCCGAATACACACAGTTTCAGAACCGCGTGTACACAAAGCTTCAAAACCACAACGCTTACAACCGGCGTCTGAACCACAACGCTTACACCCAGCGTTTGAACCACAACGCTCACACCCAGCTATTTAACCACAACGCTTACATCCAGCTTCTTAACTACAACGCTTACACCCAGCTTTTTAACTACAACGCTTACACCCAGCGTCTTAACCACAACGCTTACACCCAGCGTCTTAACCACAACGCTTACAGCCAGCGTCTTAACCACAACGCTTACATCCAGCTTCTTAACCACAACGCTTACACCCAACTTCTTAACCACAAAGCTTACACCCAGCTTCTTAACCACCTTAACCACAACGCTTACACCCAGCTTCTTAACCACAACGCTAACACCCAGCGTCTTAACCACAACGCTTACATCCAGCTTCTTAACCACAACGCTTACACCCAGCTTCTTAACCACAACGCTTACACCCAGCGTCTTAACCACAACGCTTACAACAAGCGTCTGAACCACAACGCTTACACCCGGCTTCTTAACCACAACGCTTACACCCAGCGTCTTAACTACAACGCTTTCATCCAGCTTCTTAACCACAATGCTTACAACAAGCGTCTGAACCACAACGCTTACACCCGGCGTCTGAACCACAACGCTTACATCCGGCTTCTTAACCATAACGCTTACACCCAGCTTCTTAACCACAACGATTACACCCAACGTACTTCCAGCTTCTTAACCACAACGCTCACACCCAGCTTCTTAACCACAACGATTACACCCAAAGTACTTCCAGCCTCTTAACCACAACGCTTACACCCAGCGTACTTCCAGCGTCTGAACCACAACGCTTACACCCAGCCTCTTAACCACAACGCTCACACCCAGCTTCTTAATCACAGCGCTTACATCCAGCTTCTTAACCACAACGCTTATACCCACCTTCTTAACCACAACGCTTACACCCAGCGTCTGCACCACCGCTTACATCCAGCTTCTTAACCATAACGCTTACACCTGGCGTATTAAGGTTGCGGTGTCCTAAATATACATTAAAACAGGCCACGCCCCTTTCCCGGATTGACCTGCAGCAGGAGTGAAGGGTCATGAACATTTGAAAATGCTGTGACAATATTGCAAATTGAAGTTTTAGATGTGTAACATGTTAGCTAAGATGGGTGGATTTATTGGGAATGAAAGTTTAGCACAACACTTTTTTTATCTTCATGTTTTGGTAACATTAACAGCAAATGAGATTTCGGCCATTTTTTACTGCGGATCTGACATGAATGTAAACAGAGAATTGACAAGTGACTTTGCTTAGGGGAAAGGTGGCTATATTACGGATTTGAATGATTTGTCATGAACATTTCTTGGAAATAAGAGCCAGAATTTGGACATATGTTTAGGTGTGTCAGTAACCAGCTGTCACCTCATACAGCCGTCTATGGGAAGTTAATTAGTGGTCCGCAAACTAAAACACAACGGTTACACCCAGCTTATAAACCACAACGATTACACCCATCTTCTTAACCACAACGCGTACATCCATCTTCTTAACCACAACGCTTACACCCAGCGTCTGAACCAGAACACTTACAGCCAGCTTCTTAACAACAACGGTTACACCGGCGTCTTAACCACAACGCTTTAACCACAACGCTTACATCCGGCGTCAAACCCACAACGCTTACACCCGTCGTCTTAACCACAACGCTTACATCCAGCTTCTTAAACCACAACGCTTACATCCAGCTTCTTAATCCACAAAGCTTACACCCGGCGACTTAACCAAAACGCTTATAGCCAGCTTCTTAACCACAACGCTTTCACCCAACTATTTAACCACAACGCTTACATCTGGCTTCTTAACCACAACGCTTACACCAGGCGTCTTAACCACAACGCTTACAGACAATGTCTTAACCACAACGCTTACACTAAGCTATTTAACCACAACACTTAAATGCGGCTTCTCAACCACAATGCTAACACCCAGCTTCTTAACTACAACGCTTACAACCGGCTTCTTAACCACAACGCTAACACCAGGCTTCTTAACCACAACGCTTTCACCCAACTATTTAACCACAACGCTTACATCCGGCTTCTTAACCACAACGCTAACACCAGGCTTCTTAACCACAACGCTTACATCCGGCTTCTTAACCACAACGCTTTCACCCAACTATTTAACCACAACGCTTACACCCAACTTCTTAACCACAGCGCTTACACCAAGCAATGGCTACGCATACTAGTTTTACGATACACCTCTTACACACAGCTTCAGATCACACAGTTTTAGAAACATTTCGCTTAAGACATTGGTGGTTATATCCTAATGACATGTAATTACAAACATACAACCAATGTTTTTGTCTCCTGAAACTTCATATTATTTCATGTTATTAATTAACTACTTAATATCTGCCGTGGTTTGCAGGAAATTGCACTCATCATATTGTAAAAACAAGGCCAATATGGAGAGAAACTCGGCCAGTATGAGAAACCTCGGCCAATATGAAATTCAAGCAATCTGATTGGATAAGCCAACACGGCCAATATAACCAAGGCTTTGTTTTCTTTAAGGACGCCATTTTGAAGGGGAAAAAAAACAAAAACGTCGCAGCTGTGTTCGCCTACGTAATGTAGACAATCAAAATAATTAAGGTTTGATTATTTGTAAATTCGGTAACATCGACTTCGCTGAAATATAGCTATTATCACGTTCGTTTATGATTTTCCCACGCGTCATTGAACGGTAACAGTGGAAGATTTATTTGAATCAGATACTTGTTATTAAATATTATATTGAACATATATATCTTGTTTTTTCTTACCTGTAAATGATTTTAAAACATTAATTAAGTGTTTTCATATTGGCACAGTTTTTGGTCCAAAGACTGTCATATTGGCCCAATGCCGAATTTCATATTGGCACAGTTATTGGTCCAAGGACTGTCATATTGGCCCAAGGCCTTCGCATTGGGCCAATATGACAGTCTTTGGACCAATAACTGTGCCAATAAGAAAACACTTAATTAATAACATCATAGTCCTTGGACCAATAACTGTGCCAATATGAAAACACTTAATTAATAACATCATAGTATTGGCGAATATTTGCCGGATTTTATGGGTCACGAACTCAAAATCTAGTCGGTTACTATGAACCTGGTCGTTAGACCATAACGTTGCTTCAGGTGTCGGACCAGTCAGGAATTACTTCCCAAGTGTCTCATTTGCATGTGTTTTTCTCAAAATTGATTTTCATTTCACAGTTAAATTTACCCTGATGTTAAAATGACATGTCTGCTGTCACTAATAACAAGTATTTAACTGCGTTTTTCAGGACTGTCTTCGTCGCGTATGAGCACAGAGGTTAGGTAGAGATGCGGCTATGACCTGTGTGTAATTCAAAATACGCATTTTGTGAGTGAATGATATGAACTGCTGAAAAACTGAATCAGTGTTTTTTCCTGGATATAGGACAATTTGAGAGTCAAAGATGTGTGATTCACGGGATTAAAGTGTATATAAGTGAACGAATGTTGTGGGACGTGTGACTGAGCCCCAAACAGAGCATAGTTTGCATAGTGTTCAATGGGCTGTTTTACACCGGTCTGACACCTTTAGGTCTCACACCTCTATTATCTCCCCTGAAAGCTCACGGACCTAAAAGGAAAACAGAAAATAATTCTACTTTTTTCTCAATTTTAGGCAATTTTAATTTGAAAAATAGGTTTTTCTTTGCTTTAGCATACATCTGCAATGTGAAAGACAGATGATACAGAAAATCCCATGTTGATATGAGGTTTCATTCAAATTTCAGAATTGTTTGACCTAATCACCACATATTCAGCTGGCTAGTGTATAAATTATGTATTTTCCATAGTAGTCACATACACATGAGCGAGAAAAAAAACCAACCTGGCTAACTTGCTGGCCCGCTTTGAAGCTCAGATGTTGTAAAAGGCTGTACAGTAACCCTATGGGAAAATTAATTGAGGTGTGAGACCATTACGACGTCAAGTTCATCTTTAAAAAAAATGTACGTTCACTGTGTTTTGGATCAAAATGTAAACAGGTAGTGCTTGTGAAAGAAACCTTGCATTAATTTTGTCCAATACTTAATATTAATTATAAGAATAGTATTAAGCAATTTGTTTTTGCATATTATTAATTTTTGACATTATTGCACTAATAATATATTAAAAATAGTATAATAATACGAAATAGTGAATACTAATTTTTTTATTTATTTAATGTAACAAGCTGGGCCTAAATTCATCAAATGTTTGAGCACCGGAATTAGACTTAGACTCAAAATCTCATTATTTTGCAAACCCTATCAACACAAAAGTCTGGGTAAGAATTGTGATTTTCAGACATTTTCTGTTAAATTACCTTTAAAATTACTCGTTTCTGTTAGTAAAGATAGTAATTTGCTTGCAAAATTGCTTTTATTTGAAATTAAAAAAATGAGATTTTGAGTACGAGCCCGATTCTTGTGCTCAGAAGTTTGATGAATATTAGGCCAGGGTAAAAGTAAAAATGATACTGGAATATAGAAATGAAGACACCCATTTCAAATACTTCAAGATTGCCGTGTGTCCCTTTAATAAAGGTCTTAGGACCAAATATTGGGAAACAAATAGAGTGATATTTTCCACAATGTATAAGAAAATAATTTGTTTTGAATAACATATATATATATATATATATAAACATACTAGTGAATGTAAAATAAAATGTATTTAGTTCGCACTCAAATGCATGATTCATTGGTAAAACAGTTTAATAACTAGATCTGTCGGTAGATTATTCGATAATAAATATGTGATTTTACAAGACTTGCGGCGCATTCGACTTATTTTCTGATCTCGTTCGTACAATAAATCAGTGTTTGGCCTCCAGTGAATAACTATCGGAATATCAAATTAAACACTGTTATTACTCATCATTTGGCTATTTTAAATATATCAATTACAGATTATTGTTTGCCAGCTACTTCCGCGTGCATTACTATGTCTAGTAGGGCAGATATTAAAGAAACTAACCGGCAATCAATGGCAAAATTACACAACCACTCATCAAAACTCTATCCAGATGTTAAGGTCATATAATAATATATATTTGTCCATTAAAACAATAGTTTTTCACGGGTTCTTAAAATACCTGAAAATACTATCTGAATAAGCGTAACAATTACGAGTTGGTAACTCTTATTCTACGCTCCGGTTTTTGGGTTTGGTCTGACTGGTTAAAGCCGTTTATATTGTGTCTCAAACAATTAAGTTATATATATATATATATATCGTCGTCAGTAGGTTTAGAAACGGTGTACATATATTTTAAAATGTGGCTGTTGTTGGCGGGATAGCTTCTTTAATTTTGTATCTTATATGTTACAAACCTGTATGTACTTCTGTTCGAATTTTGCTCCATATTGGTGTTGCAAATTTACATATGTTAAAGTGACCGGCCTAAGTCTGTCCTCTATATATATTTATGCGTATTACTCACACATGTATGATAATTAAATGGAAACTTGTATACGGGTAATTTGTTAATATCATTACATTTAACCTACATACCTTTTATTTTCCGGTCATACCCATGTCATCACCTCTTGAACAGAACCGTATATTTGCCGTTATATTATGACAGTTTATATTAACTCTTCGTTATTAAAGGGACACACGGCAATCTTGAAGTGTTTGAAATTGTTGTCTCGATTTATATATCCAGTATGATTTTACTTTTACTCTGTTTACATTTAGATAAATAAAATTTTAAGATAGATAGATAGATAGATAGATAGATACTTTTATTGACTTAAACTATTACAGTTTTTCATCATTACAAATATATGATAATTATAATATACACACACGTGACAGATATTAACATTGCAAATACAACAAAATAATCACTATGTTTATTTTTTTGTTTCATACATATTTAAACAATCAAAAACATACACATATTATGGTATGTCAATGCTAAACGAGGATGTTCTAAAATAAGATATCTAGTGTTTTTTTTGTTTTTTTAGTCTGTTAAAATGGATGTAGATAGCCTTAATACAAGTGCATCGGAAATGAATTTACCCAAACTAAGAATAACCTTTTTGTTTAATGACTGCAACAATTCCACAAATTTAAACATGCTTGGTCTAGTTGTGTAATATTTAGGAATGTATTTGTTTCTAATGTTAGAGTAAGTAGTACAGATCAAAATAAAATGGTACTCGTCTTCAATATCGTTAGTGTTACAAATTTAGCACACTCTTTCGTTTCTCTCTGTTCTCCCTCTTGAGTATCTCCCTCTTTCTATTCTTAAACAATGAGCGGATAATCTTATTTTTGTTATACAATTTTGTTTTCTTAATTGTTTGGAGCATAATGTTTCTAGATATGTTTCAAAATCAAACTTCTCTTTCACCACCTTATATAGCGTTAAAACTCTACTGCCTTCTATATCAGATCTCCATTGT